>CM049878.1:28887698-28890198 GCA_027474115.1 Schizopygopsis malacanthus
TTTCAGTTTATTGTCTGTTTATTATAAGTTTCTTATGCATGTTATGCTTATTTTATTATTCTTTCAAAATAATAAAATTATTATTATTTATATTTTTGTATAAAGCACTTTAAATTAGCATTCTATGAAATATTTAATATATGTAATCTACATCAATAAACTTAAACTTAAACTTGCCTTGAAGACTGTCACATATGTTTACACAATGAAAGTGCACGCTAATAATAAGCATTTGAATTTTATTTACGGGTCATTGCATACATTTTTGTTTCCAACCCAGCTTGACCTTTGACCTCTTGACCTCTCTCTCAGGTCAGTTTAGGAGAGTCGTTATTGGAGGCGGAGACTGTGGAGAATCTGGACACGGCGGTCAACTGCTTCAGGAAGCTGTTCGGTACAAATTCATCTCTTTATAGTTTTATGTGAGAGTCCTGTACTTGCTCTTCATCTGATTTTCATCTCGTTCAGTGTGTGACGTTCTGCCGCTGATCCTGAATAATCCAGAGATGTGTCTTCCTGTCAGTCTGCTGTATAAATACATGCACAAAGCAGCAGAGTTTCACATATGCTACGCCACGCGGGAGCCGTCAGCGGACGGACAGATGCAGGGTAAAAGCTTGGTTTGTTTTTTTGCAACTATGAATATTTTTGGGGTGAATTTTGGCTCTAGTAAGTAATTTAGTTATGCAATGCATACTGAAAATGTGCCCACTATACATGTTTTTTTTTGTACTAATATACATTTATATATATATAGCGTTTTTAAACAAGCTTGTTTCTGCCACTGGATAAAACAATAAAAAAGGTAATTGTCACTTTTTTCTTGTAAATCTAAACGTCAGAATTGTGAGATTAAAAAGTTGCAACTACATTTTATATTTTTATTTTTTGAGGGAAACAAAATAAAACATAGCAACACTAATTGAGGCTTTTTCTTTCACAAATCTGAGATGTAAATAGGGTTGGGTGAATAATTGTATAATTCATATAATGTATAAAGTTGAGTTTCGGCTGTGAAGCAGCCCTGCAGCAGACCGTAGTGTTGTTATTCTGGTGGTAATGGTTTGTGATTCCTCAGGCTCTCAGGAAGTGGGCGGGCTCAAGTCTCCGGGCCGGGGGCGGAGTCAGCGGTATGTGATTGACGGGCTGTCGGAGAAGTCGTCGGTGGTGACGGAGCCCTGGGATAGGCTGCTGGAGATGGTGGGCGTGGTCGGCTCGCTCTGTGATTGGCAGGCAGAGAAAGCAAGCCGGTGAGCATCTGAGAAACAGTACCTTAAAGGGATAGTTCACCCAAAAATTTTTATTCTGTCATTAATTACTCACCCTCATGTCGTTCCAAACTCGTAAGACCGTTCATCTTCAAAACACAAATTAAGATGTTTTTGATGAAATCCGAGAGCTTTCTCCCATAGACAGTAAGGGTCCTAACACGATCCTAGCACAAAAAGTATTCTCGTAGCGTCGTACAATTACGGTTGAGCCCCTGATGTCACATAGAGTATTTTAACAATGTCCTTACTTCATTTCTGGACATGGGAACATTTCAGTTCCCTTGCTATCTATAGAGGATCAGAAAGCTCTCGGATTTCATCAAAAATATCTTAATTTGTATTCTGAAGATGAACGAAGGTCTTACGGGTTTGGAACGACATGAGGGTGAGTAATTAAAGAGAGAATTTTCATTTTTGGGTGAACTATCCCTTTAAAGACTGATACATACGATCAGATCTCACTCTGTGTGTGTGTGTGTGTGTGTGCGACTGTGTGTGCGTGTGTGCATGTGCGTGTGTGTGTGTGACTGTCTGTGTGTGTGTGTGTGTGTGTGTGTGTGTGTGTGTGTGTGTGTGTGTGTGTGTGAGTGCGTGCGTGTGTGACTGTGTGTGTGTCTGTGTCTGTGTGTGTGTGTGTGTGTGTGCGACTGTGTGTGCGTGTGTGCATGTGCGTGTGTGCGTGCGTGTGTGCGTGCGTGTGTGACTGTGTGTGTGTGCGTGTGCGTGACTGTGTGTGCGTGTGTGCGTGCATGTGTGACTGTGTGTGTGTGTGCGTGCGTGTGTGACTGTGTGTGTGTGTGTGTGACTGTGTGTGTGTGCGTGCGTGCGTGTGTGTGTGTGCGTGTGCGTGCGTGCATGCGTCTGTGTGCGTGTGTGTGTGTGTGTGTGTGTGTGTGTGTGTGTGTGTTGTGTGTGTGTGTGTGACTGTGTGTGTGTGCGTGCGTGCGTCTGTGTGTGACTGTCTGTGTGTGTGTGTGTGTGTTGTAGGTCATACTCGGAGCTCCTACAGCGTGTTTCAGAGTTGAGTCGGTACATATCTGCCACGGACGGTGAAGGTTTTGCCCGCTGCTCTGCTCAGATCGTCACCTGCTGCACTCTGGTCCTGTTTTACAGCGCGTTTCACTACGTCTCTGCTGTGCAGCCGTCACTCTTCCAGGGTCAGTTCACACGTCCGCGTGTGTGTGTGGGTGTTTGTGTCTATTTAACTATAATTACATTTACATTACATT
>CM049878.1:28897698-28982698 GCA_027474115.1 Schizopygopsis malacanthus
CTTCGCACGACGGAAGGAGGGCGGGTCCAGCTGGAGCTGCTGCCCAATCAGGGGATGCTCATCAAGTAAGTCCCGCCCACATCTCACACGTCAGCCAATGGAGCTGGAGATGATGAGATCATCGAAGGTCTCTCCCTCCTTGTTTCCTTTCTCCTTTTCTTTACCCTGCTTTAGTGCTGATGTCCTCGAGCTGCTCTTTGATTAGTCTTATGCTCTTTGTCTGACATTGTGTAGGGTTTTAAACAGGTTGTGAGTTCAGGTCTGTTTAGGGTTGAGAATCGAGAACATAGTTTTAAAAACACTGGATGAATGACAGAGATAGATCATAATGAACCAATAAACGACTTAAACGTAAAGGGTCTTTATGTGCATTGATGTTCCATTAAGAGCCTTTATCATCCACGGAAGCACTAAAGGTTCTTCAAAGTGTATAAAAAGTTACTTGAGATGATAAAAATGTTCTTTACACTTAGAAAAATCAATGGTTTTAAGAACTGGGAACCAAAAATGGGTTTCAAATCATTTCATGTCAACTCAGCCAGAGGTCCACGGCCAAAACATGTTTATTTCACTTAATTTTTTGGGCAAAAGAAGTACTTAAATTAGTTGTTCTTCAGGCATTCTTCTTAAAATATAAGTATGAGCTGTATGCAAAGTGACACACATTTGGTTTTCGACCACAGAAAATGGTCAAATTCAGCAATTTGGACACGGAGTCAAATCGAGATCCCCATATCTGTTGGATTGAACTACACAGGGCCTTACAAATAAAGATTACTAAAGAAAAGTTTATTAAGAAGCAGAATCTGAAAGGATATTCGTAATACTTCTAGAATTACAGGCATGCAAACTTTGAAAAAAAAAATGTGTTTATGCCACTATGATGTTTTATGGTACATTTAGATCCCCATAAATCTGGGATTCAACCATATAGGGCCAAGATACTAAAATAAAAGTTTAAGAACTTAAATCTAAAAGGATATTAAGACATTTTTTAATACGTCTTGAGTTACAAGCATGCAAACTTTGGAGCACAAAAGTGCTTTTTCACATTTTCGACCGGTCACCACTGGCGTATAATACAACAGGTATTGCTCAAGACAACAGATTTTACTAATAGACCTACTAATCTCTGTATAACAATAACATGATGATGCTTCAATCTATCTCTCTCTTCTTCAAAGAAATCACATGAAAGGACGACATTGACAGAGGGTTACAAAACAGATACCAAAACAAAACAGGAGAAAAACATTTATAATAATAATAATAGTAAAAAAATAAAACGGGGGGTATATCTTTTTTGATGAGATTGAGATGTATATAAATGTACACATGCAAGCGCACGTAAAAGAAAGAGATATAATATAATATATCTACATCTATATAGACGCACGTCCCAGATCAGTTCTCGAGGGTTACAGAGGGTTACCCGCTAGTCTACCAGTGAGTGTATGTTATCAAGAGGGGGGTTAATCAGACCGATTCCAGCTGGAAAGTTTTAACATGTGCAAGGAAAAACTTCCAAATTGTATTAAAAGTACTGTTAGAGTAAAGCGTGTTGTCTAGTTTCATGAAATATAGGGCATCTTTCAGCCAGCGTGTGTGAGATGGTGGCTGAGAGCTCTTCCAGTTTAATAAGACTACACGTCTAACGAGCAGTGTACGAAAAGCAACATAGTTAGTGAAGTGAAGGGGTGATGGATAATCACTAGGCAACCTATAATAGGTGAGGGTGGTATGTCTGCAGAGGTAATGGCTGTGAGAGAATTAAATACTGACCCCTGAAACAATGAAAGGGCTGGACATGTCCAGAACATGTGGGTTAATGTGGTTGGACATAAGTGGCATCTATCACATTCTGGGTCGATGGTTAGATCAATCCGTGCCAGCTTACACTTTGACCAGTGAACCCTATGAACCACCTTACATTGAATAATGCAATGGCGTGCACATATAGTGTACATATAAGGCAATGGCGTGTACATATACTGTACATATAAGGCAATGGCGTGCGCATATAGTGTACATATAAGGCAATGGCGTGCATGCATAGTGTACATATAAGGCAATGGCGTGCACATATAGTGTGCGTATAAGGCAATGGCGTGCACATATAGTGTACATATAAGGCAATGGCGTGCATGCATAGTGTACATATAAGGCAATGGCGTGCACTTATAGTGTACATATAAGGCAATGGCGTGCATGCATAGTGTACATATAAGGCAATGGCGTGCACATATAGCGTACATATAAGGCAATGGCGTGCATGCATAGTGTACATATAAGGCAATGGCGTGCACATATAGTGTACATATAAGGCAATGGCGTGCACATATAGTGTACATATAAGGCAATGGCGTGCACATATAGTGTACATATAAGGCAATGGCGTGCACTTATAGTGTACATATAAGGCAATGGCATGCATGCATAGTGTACATATAAGGCAATGGCGTGCACTTATAGTGTACATATAAGGCAATGGCGTGCATGCATAGTGTACATATAAGGCAATGGCGTGCACATATAGCATACATATAAGGCAATGGCGTGCATGCATATTGTACATATAAGGCAATGGCGTGCACATATAGCGTACATATAAGGCAATGGCGTGCACATATAGCGTACATATAAGGCAATGGCGTGCACATATAGCGTACATATAAGGCAATGGCGTGCACATATAGCGTACATATAAGGCAATGGCGTGCACTTATAGTGTACATATAAGGCAATGGCGTGCATGCATAGTGTACATATAAGGCAATGGCGTGCACATATAGCGTACATATAAGGCAATGGCGTGCACATATAGCGTACATATAAGGCAATGGCGTGCACATATAGCGTACATATAAGGCAATGGCGTGCACATATAGCGTACATATAAGGCAATGGCGTGCACATATAGCGTACATATAAGGCAATGGCGTGCACATATAGCGTACATATAAGGCAATGGCGTGCACATATAGCGTACATATAAGGCAATGGCGTGCATGCATAGTGGCAATGGCGTGCACATATAATATAAGGCAATGGCGTGCACATATAGCATACATATAAGGCAATGGCGTGCACATATAGCGTACATATAAGGCAATGGCGTGCACATATAGCGTACATATAAGGCAATGGCGTGCACATATAGCATAAGGCAATGGCGTGCACATATAGCGTACATATAAGGCAATGGCGTGCACATATAGTGTACATATAAGGCAATGGCGTGCAGGCAATGGCGTGCACATATAGCGTACATATAAGGCAATGGCGTGCACATATAGCGTACATATAAGGCAATGGCGTGCATGCATATACATATAAGTGTGCGTATATAGGCAATGGCGTGCACATATAGTGTACATATAAGGCAATGGCGTGCACATATAGCGTACATATAAGGCAATGGCGTGCACATATAGCGTACATATAAGGCAATGGCGTGCACATATAGTGTACATATAAGGCAATGGCGTGCATGCATAGTGTACATATAAGGCAATGGCGTGCACATATAGTGTACATATAAGGCAATGGCGTGCATGCATAGTGTACATATAAGGCAATGGCGTGCACATATAGCGTACATATAAGGCAATGGCGTGCACATATACATATAAGGCAATGGCGTGCACATATAGCGTACATATAAGGCAATGGCGTGCACATATAGCGTACATATAAGGCAATGGCGTGCACATATAGCGTACATATAAGGCAATGGCGTGCACATATAGCGTACATATAAGGCAATGGCGTGCACATATAAGGTACATATAAGGCAATGTGCATGCATAGTGTACATATAAGGCAATGGCGTGCACATATACATATAAGGCAATGGCGTGCACATATACATATAAGGCAATGGCGTGCACATATAGCATACATATAAGGCAATGGCGTGCACATATAAGGCAATGGCGTGCACATATAACATATAAGGCAATGGCGTGCACATATAGCGTACATATAAGGCAATGGCGTGCACATATAGCGTACATATAAGGCAATGGCGTGCACATATAGTGTACATATAAGGCAATGGCGTGCACATAGTGTACATATAAGGCAATGGCGTGCATGCATAGTGTACATATAAGGCAATGGCGTGCACATATAGCATGGCAATGGCGTGCACATATAGCATACATATAAGGCAATGGCGTGCACATATAGCGTACATATAAGGCAATGGCGTGCACATATAGCGTACATATAAGGCAATGGCGTGCACATATAGCGTACATATAAGGCAATGGCGTGCACATATAGCGTACATATAAGGCAATGGCGTGCACATATAGCGTACATATAAGGCAATGGCGTGCACATATAGCGTACATATAAGGCAATGGCGTGCACATATAGCGTACATATAAGGCAATGGCGTGCACATATAAGGCGGCGTGCAAGCATATGGCGTGCACATATAGCGTACATATAAGGCAATGGCGTGCACATATAGCAGGCAATGGCGTGCACATATAGCGTACATATAAGGCAATGGCGTGCACATATAGCGTACCCAGGCAATGGCGTGCACATATAGGCACATATAGACATATAAGGCAATGGCGTGCACATATAGCGTACATATAAGGCAATGGCGTGCACATATAGTGTACATATAAGGCAATGGCGTGCACATATAGACGAGGAATGGACACGGTTCCTCCCATGTTTCCATATTGAGGTCTGAAGACCAACTGATACGCAAACCATTGGTGCTTCAATCTTTATAAAGTCATTTTTAACCCCCTGTAATTTGGCTCTGAATCTCATTTTGGCCCTCCTCTATGAAATAGTGGGTTGCTCAGTAAATATACATATGTTAAGTTTAATATTTTGGCTTTTAGCACTATTTATGTTCGTCTTTCTCCTGAAAAAATTTAAGATGGGGCAAGTTTCTGAAATGTGGTTGATTTGACCCGAAATGACCCTTCTTCTGTAGCATCACTGCAAAAACTTATTTAGAAACCTTTATTTTTGTGTACCTTAAATATAAATTATCAAAAAAATATATTACATCCATGTCTTGATATAAAGCAAGAGCTGTTAACTTTACATTACATTGTAACTCCGTAGAAAATGACTATGTTTTGTCATAATGGGATTTTAGATGAAAAATAGAGTGGGAAAATTTTATTTTAAGCTTTATAATGGTAGTTTTTAGCTGTGCCGCTAGCTCTTGATGGGCTGTTTGTGAGAGTAATCATGCTGGCGTAGTGCTGGTGGTGCGTTTATGAGTGTTTGCTGTCCGTAGGAACCCCAGCCCCGCCTTGGGGGTGGAGTTAAACACCCTGCTGCTTCCAGGGGCTCAGAAGTCTGACAGGTACCCCGCCCCCTTCACCGAAACCCCGCCCCCAGCCTGATCATGTGTTCATATTCTCCTCCTATTATTTCTCTTCATTCCGCTCAAGCATTTTCATTTTGCAAGATCGTTCCCGTTGTCATACGGCTCCTTTTCCGTTGTGTTTTACGCAAGTCGTTGTGAAGTCTTCAAAGAATGTTTTATGTTCGTTTTATATTACATTGTGTCTGTAGTTTTCATTGAATTGCATTTTACATTCACGAGTGAATCTCACAGGTGATGTCAAGAAATGTCTGAGTTGTATGGCACCTGGGAATCAAAATAGAAAATTATATTTTGCATAGATAAAATTAGCTTTTTTGTGCTAAAATCACATTTACAGTAATGATAATGTGGAAAATGTCTCTTTATTGAAATGCAAAAAATATATATTTTAAATAGTGAAGAACAAGTGCAAGTATACACAATGTATTTACTCATCTAATTTTACTAATGTCTGCTTGTTTTAAATTGAAAAGAATGTGATTTATTTATAAATGTATATAATTATTTCACATTACAGATTTATTTTCAGACTTGAATATGCTTAAAAATTGTACTATGCCC
Source organism: Schizopygopsis malacanthus (assembly GCA_027474115.1). Taxonomy (NCBI): domain Eukaryota; kingdom Metazoa; phylum Chordata; class Actinopteri; order Cypriniformes; family Cyprinidae; genus Schizopygopsis; species Schizopygopsis malacanthus. The sequence continues at coordinate 28,903,631 of CM049878.1, forward strand.
AAAACAAAACAAAAAAGTACCATCATCCAAAATAGGCTGTTTTCTTGAATACAAAAAAATAATTATTATTTATTTATAATTACAAATTGTATTTTATTTTACTTTTTTATTTTAATGTATTTATTTAGTTTATTTCTTTACAATTATGAATCTTTATTTGTAATTTATGTTTAGCTATTTATTTTGTTTGTTTATAATTATGAATCTATATATTGTTTTATCTATTTGTTTATTTTATTTATAATTATGAATCTTAATTTTTTATTTGTATTTATTTTATTTGTATTTATTTATTTATTTATTTCATTTTTGAATTCGGGATGCAATATGACCCAGACGTTTCTTTGTGAGGTTCACCCTTATGTGTATTTTCTGCCACAGTGTGTGTGCGTGTGTGTGAGTGTGTGGTGTGTGTGGTGTGTGTGGTGTGGTGTGTGGTGTGTGTGTGTGTGTGTGTGTGTGTGCGTGCGCGCGTGTGCGTGTGCGTGTGTGGTGTGTGTGTGTGTGTGTGTTGGAATGTGTAGAAACTGCTGTTTCGAAACGGTTTTGTTTCTTGTTTTGGTGCTGTATAAAGTTCACGTTCACATTGGTTCAGTACTCTGTTCTTTCTCTATTTGGTGGCTTGTATCAGCTCAATGTGTTCTCACACGCCGTGTGTCTGTTTTCATAGACATCACACCGTGACTCGAGGAATCACCAAAGGCGTGAAGGAGGATTTTCGGCTGGCGATGGAGCGCCAGGTGTCACGGTGCGGAGAAAACCTGCTCACGGTGCTTCACCGCTTCTGCATTAACGAAAAGATCATCCTCGTCCAGTCATTACCCTGAGCGACCTCTGACCTATAACCTATGGATCAGTCCAATTTGCTTACATTTCAGACATTTTTTTAAATGTGATCAACTTTTTTGCATCATATATGAAGCTTTGGACATGTTTAGAGTCGCAATGCATCGAGCAGATCTCATTTAGGTCATGGTTTTATTTTAGGTATTAATGAACAAACATTCAAAAATATTCAGCATTTTCTTATTATTTGTCTGTAAAATGCAGAATTCACTGTTGAAGCAAATGCAATATGTTCACATTGTATTGTTGTACAATACTTCATGATCTAACTAGACTGTTATTGTGTAATATAATGTTGTGCTGGCAGCTCATAATAAATGTAGAATATAGAATTTAATTGTCATTCTCTACCCTGTTTCAGTTTATCCATCACTAATGTGGTCTTCCTTAAGTTCCCTATTTACTGTAAATCTCAGGATGTCTTTTGTCTCATTTATGGTTATTAATTTCAAGGATTGGTACTTTTGCAGTGCTCTGTACCAATCATTGCAATTAATAACTTTACAACAGTGGCTCTCAACCTTTTTAACTCCAAGTCCTTACATTTGTGAATTTTCTTCAGGGTTCCCAGTCTTTTTAAGTGATGAATATGCGTGCCTTTTTCAGTTGTTTGTGACTCATTGCATAAGAATTAAATGCAAATTCTATCAATAAAATATTTTAGACCTTGAAAAATATTTTAGACTAAATGAAATGATACAATTATTATTTGCATCATGGAATTTAGCAATAAATAAAAACAAATTACAATGAAATGCTTGCATAAATAGGCATTATAAAGAAATGTAGCTTTTCATGTAACAAAAAATTATGCAAGGCACTGCCTTAAAATGAAAAAATAATTGTAATTGTATTTTCTTTTAATTATTGCATCATTCCGTGATGTATTTAATCATTCCATTATTGTATATATATATATATATATATGTATGTATATTAATTAGTATGTGAAAATAGATTTTAAAAGCAAATATAGTTATGGAGTTTAAGGAAAAAAATAGATTTTAAAAGCTGATATGAAGTTTCATATCAATTGAGTTAAAAAAAAAAAGAATAAACTCCATTTTCCAGGTCAATGAATATCTTAATTTTAGTCATGTTTTGTCTTATTTCAAATCATTTTTTTTTGTCAACTTGAGGCCCCTGTGGAAGTTTGCTGAAGCCCTCTGGTTGAGAACCACTGTTTTACATGAGTATCTGCTTGACAATCTCTATGAAAATTCCTCTATTCACTATTCTTCTCTCTCTGCCGGACTGGGAAGGTCGGCCTGCAGGGCTGCTCTGAGATTTGCCCAGAAGAGTTTCTGCTTGGCTCCCTCCTGTGGCCACTCCAGATAGGTGCGTCTGGACATCATAGCCTTGAGCTGGTAGTACTTGGAGGGAATGAGATACAACGGCAGAGGTTCCAGCAGAATGAGAATAATACTGTCCATCCCTCGCGTCACCCGCTGGTGATTGGCGAAGTAGAGTTCGTAGTGGCACCATTCGCTTTGGACAAAATGAGAGGAGAGCACAAAGACGCACCTTCGGCTCTGCTCGATGCATCGGAGGATGTTCTGGACGATCGTCTTTCCCGGGATGAAGTCGCGCTCATGGTGACACACTCGCAAGCCGTAGCCGCCTTCGAGCTTGGGAAGAAATTGAGATTTGACCCAGTCGGCGTTCTTTTGGCTGTACGATACGAATGCATGGAAACACAACCCTTCCAAGTCTTCTGATTTTCTTTGGGAAGTTATTGCATTATGCTTGGCTCGCGTCCATTTCCAGATCATCTTGAGGTACCATGGCACATCCAGACGATTGCAAAGAAGGCTAACGGCGACTATTAAAGTGATTGTCGGGATCAGAATAGTAATAGCTAGGATCCAAGCGTTGCAGGAGATCTCAGAAAGGTAGAAGTCTTCTAGTAAGGAGTTGCTCCAGGATTCTGGGAAACTGCATCGGTATCCTTCCGGCCAGTGGCCAAGAGTCAAACCAAGAGTTTCTCCTCTCAGACGCATCGATCGGTCTTTGATGAGAGTGGCGAATTCACGCAAAGCACATGTACAGATGAAAGGGTTACGACTCAAGTCCAGATTTTCAAGATGTGGACAAGTCTCGAGAGCTCCCGGTAAAGGCGAATGAACAGAGTTGGACCTTATAGAGAGCTTCTGCAGGTTTGGGAACGCTTGGCAGGTGGGAAGGTCTAGAAGACGGTTGTCCATAAGGTCAAGGGCCCTCAAGTCATCCAAAACCCGAAGATCTGAAGGAACTGAGGTCACTCGGTTATTCCGAAGGTTTAGGATCCGTATGGAATCGGGCAAACACTTGAAGACGCTCTGGTCGAACCCATTCAAAGACAAATCTAGTTGGACAACTTTGGGAGGCCAAACGCACTTGCCTTGTTCCTCTGAATAGGTAAGTGTGTTCTGACTGAGGTCGATGTATTGAAGCGAATTCATGAGATGGATTCTTGAGGTCAGCGGTCTAAGGAGTTTCAAGTTGTTCCCCTTCAGAACCAACTTTACTAGGTTTCTCAATGTACTGCATTCAGTATCCGGATCAATCGAGAAGATGTTCTCTGTAAGAGTGCAATCAGACAAGTCCAACACCTGGATCTGGCTAACAACCAAAGGACAGGTCATGAAGATGATTGGCGTTTGGGTTAAACTGACGTTTCTTGCAGGCATGTTAATGAAGAAGTCATAGAGCTCTTTCTGATCGAAGAGGAATTCGGTTACGGATGCTCGAGTCGTAGAGAAGGAATCCAACATGCGGCTTGTGGACAACGGCATGCCGTCTTTCATTTTCGTCAGCGTAAGGTCTGAGAAAGAAAGCTGTCGGATTGTAGACTGCAATATTGTGTTTACACAGCTTGTTAGAACGTGCCAGGTGGTTTTCACTTTGGAGATTTCCAAGCTAACGGTTCGTAGGATTTCTCTGTGGTGTATCTGCTGGATGACCTTCATCCCGCTGTCCACCAAAGTGAATTCAACCTCTTTAAACGCCTCAAAAACATCAACAGCGATTGCAATGTCAAGGTCACTTTTGGACAAGGCGATGATGGCTTTCTCTGAGCGTACTTCTGTAAGACTGTTCTCTTCGTACCTCTGTAGGCCGTTTGCATTAACAAAGAGCGTTTTAAGGGTAATATTGTCTATGTAAGTGAAGTCTTGGTTGCTGATTGATTTGGCGCTCAGACCCAACCATTGCAGGTGTTTCAAGGTGGAAAATTCCCTTCCTAGCCCCATGATGGTAAACAAGTTGGACGACAAGTCTAAGAGCTGCAGGCGTCCCGTTTTAAGCAGGTACGGTTGGTCCGAGAGGTTCTGGAGTCTGTTGTGTGACAGATCCAAGATCTCCAAAGCCGGTGTGGACTTAAATGCATCCATGTCTATGTTCTCCAGTATATTCCAGGACAGATTGAGGAAGTGGAGTCGTGGTGTTGTGATAAAGTCTTTGGCGGTCAGTGCCTGGATTCGATTCAGCGACAGATCCAAGTCCTCCGTAGACGGTTTGAGGCCGGGGGGAACCGAGGACAGGTTCTGAGATGAGTAATTCACTATGATCCGCTTAATGGCCAGAATGAGAGACGGGTGGAAACACGTGACATGAACAGACAGCAGCCACCACCAGCCTGATGGCTTCATGTTTCTGAAGGAGAAAAAAACACTTGATTTCAATTCCTGTTTTAAGTCAACCGCATTTTTAGCTTGTCACAGTTTTCTCTTTTACTCAAGTCTCTAGAATTAGTTTGCATTGTGGTTGCATAGGAGTATTTAAAATGTGCTAAAATAAAATAAATTAATGAATGCAAATGAAGGCATTTATTAATTTTTACTACGTTTACTGTAAATCCAATGACATTACAGAGTGTACGTTATTAAATTTTATGGTATAATATGGTGAATATGGTAATGTTGGCATTTAAATTTACTGTGCATCAGTTGTACAGCCGTGGCCAAAAGTTTTGAGAATGACACAAATATTAATTTTCACAAAGTCTGCTCCTTCAGTGTTTTTAGATATTTTTGTCAGATGTTACTGTGGTATACTGAAGTATAATTACAAGCATTTCATAAGTGTTAATGGCTTTTATTGACAGTTACATTACGTTTATGCAAAGACTCAATATTTTCAGTGTTGACCCTTCTTTTTAAAGACATCAGAGACAATGACTTTACCCCAGTCCTCAGCAGTGCAATCTCTGTACCTTTTGCAGAATATCAATCTTTCCCTGATGTTTTTCCTGGTGATAAGTGGCTTCTTTGCTGGCTTTCTTGACACCAGGCCATCCTCCAAAAGTCTTGGCCTCACTCAAACATGCCTGCTGCCATTCCTGAGCAAGCTCTGCACTGGTGGTGCCTTGATCCCACAGCTCAGTCAACTTTAGGAGAAACTTTTTTAGAGACACAAAAACATCCTCCAAGAGCAACTTCTCCCAACCATCCAAGAACATTTTGGTGACGAACAATGCCTTTTCCAGCATGATGGAGCACCTTGCCATAAGGTAAAATTGATAACTAAGTGACTCAAAGAACAAAATATTGAACGCTGGGGTCCATGGCCAGGAAACTCCCCAGAACGTCATCCCATTGAGAACTTGTGGTCAATCCCCAAGAGGCGGGTGGACAAACAAAAACCCACAACTTCTGACAAACTCTAAGCATTGATTATGCAAGAATGGGTGGCCATCAGTCAGTATGTGGCTCAGAAGTTGATTGACAGCATGAATTACAGAGGTCTTGAAAAAGAAGGGTCAACACTGCAAATATTGAGTCTTTGCATAAACGTAATGTAATTGTCAATAAAAGCCATTAACACTTATGAAATGCTTGTAATTATACGGCAGTATACCATAGTAACATCTGACAAAAATATCTAAAAACACTGAAGCAGCAGACTTTGCGGAAATTGATATTTGTGTCATTCTCAAAACGTTTGGCCACGGCTGTATATTTACAACTCCTGATTAATTGGCATTTAAAATATCTTTAAACAATGTGTTTTCGTGTTACCTGCATTGTTTTTAACGGATCAAATTGACTTTGGTTCAGCATACTCTTTAAACAAATGCTCACATTGGCATCAGATTGGATAGATAGATAGATAGATAGATAGATAGATAGATAGATAGATAGATAGATAGATAGATAGATAGATAGATAGATAGATAGATAGATAGATAGATAGCATTATTACTCTTACCCGTCTGCTGTAGATGAGGTTGTTCACTGTCTTATGAAACTGTAAATCACATTTAAATGATGTTTCTCAACTTCTGTTTTTTTTGGATGTTTCACTTCCCCAAACTACAGTCATTTACTGATATTGGCCAAGTTATTTACTCTCAGAGATGGAGCCTCACATGGAAATACTTTGACTTTGTTGCAAGCTTCTTAAAGTTTCTCAATCAGAGAAACCATTCATGTCGCAATAAACGGGTGTTACATGTTTAATTTTTTTGAATATGTATTGCATAGCCTAACTCTAACACGTCTGATTTATAATATTTGCTTATGTGTCCCTAGAACACAAAAGCAGTCATAAGCAGCACGGGTATATTTGTAGCAATTGCCAACAATACATTGTATGGGTCAAAATTATTGATTTTTATTTTATGCCAAAAAATTATTAGGATATTAAGATCATGTTCCATGAAGATATTTAGTAAATTTCGTACCGTATAAATATATAAAAACTGAATTTTTGATTAGTAATATGCATTGCTAAGAACTTTATTTGAACAACTTTAAAGATGATTTTCTCAATATTTAGATTTTTTTGCACCCTCAGATTCCAGATTTTCAAATATTGTCCAAACCATACATCAATGGAAATAATCTAGAATATAAATCTCATTTCAGAAGATTGGCCCTTATGTGGTCTAGGGTCACATATGTCAAAATAGGAAGTTTAACAAAAATCATTGCTTAAAAAGTGAGCAGCTTTGTTTGACTGGTTTTGGCAGAATATGCAATACCATATTTGACCAAGGTTCAAGGTTCAAGGTTTCTTTATTTGTCACATGATAAATTATACAGGGTATAATCAAAAGTGAAATGTAGGTCAAATCAGGTCCGCTCAGTGGACAGTGCAAAGAATAAAAATAAAATAAAATAAAAAATAAAATCAAAATTAAATTATATAAAAGTAACACCACACAAGAGTATATATATATATATAGGTAAAAGAAAAGAAGTAAAATGTGCAATAGAATAAAGAAAAGTGCAAAACAGTAAAACAGTAGTGTGCAAAACAAATTGGATGTGCAAAAACATTATATGGGACTTAATAAATATTAGTATAAACAGGAGGGATGAGAGGGATGTGCAACGGGTTGTACTGGGTATGCACACATAGCGGCAATATGGATGATGAGAATATGAATGTTTTTGTTATTTTTTACAGATAATAATGAGTCTTGTGAAAGTTTATGGAACTGAGTTTGTGTTAAGGAGCCTGATGGCCTGAGGGAAGAAGCTCTTCCTCAGTCTCTCTGTCTTTGCCATCAAGCTCCTGTAGCGCCTGCCAGATGGCAGTAAACGGAAAAGATGGTTACTGGGGTGGTTTGAGTCTTTGGTGATTTTAGCAGCTCTGCTTTTGCAGCGTTTGAGGTAGATGCCCTGCAGAGAGGGGAGTGTAGATCCTGAGATGCGCTCAGCTAAGCGCACGACTCTCTGCAGAGCTTTGCAGTCCTGGTTTGTGGCATTATTATACCACACTGAGATGCACTGAGTCAGAACACTTTCTATGGCCCCTGAATAGAAAGTTTTCAGGATAGCTGGTGAGACCCTGAATTTCCTCAGCTGTCGCAGATGGTACAGTCTTTGCCTGGCTTTCTTAACCTGAGTTTGAATGTGTGTAGTCCATGTCAGGTCCTCGGAGATGTTTACACCGAGGTACTTGAAGCTGCTCACCCTCTCCACAGGGGTCCCGCTGATCATAAGAGGAGTGTAGGGCTGCTGCTGTCTCTTTCTGAAGTCCACGATCAGCTCCTTGGTTTTGCTCACGTTCAGAGAGAGGCAGTTGTCCTGGCACCATGATGTAAGTCTCTCCACCTCATCCAAGTATGCGGTCTCGTCATCGTTGTTAATGAGGCCCAGGACCACAGTATCATCAGCAAATTTAATGATAGATGTGGAGCTGTGAGAGGACACGCAGTCGTGTGTGTAGAGAGAGTATAGCAGGGGGCTCAGGACACAGCCCTGTGGGGCTCCTATGTTCAGGGTGATTGAGTTGGAGGTGAACTGGCCGACTTTCACCACTTGTGGTCTGGCGGTGAGGAAATCTTGAATCCAGTCACAAAGTGAAGTGTTAAGGCCGAGGTCTGAGAGTTTGACAGCTAGCTTGGTGGGGACTATAGTGTTGAAAGCTGAGCTATAGTCGATGAATAGCAGCCTGACATAGTTGCCATTTTTGCTGTCGATGTGAGTGAGGGAGGAGTGCAGTACCTGGGAGATGGCATCATCAGTAGACCTATTTGGCCGGTAGGCAAACTGAAGAGGGTCCAAAGTAGCAGGGATGGAGGAGCAAATGTGTTTCTTTAAAAGTCTCTCAAAAACCTTCATGACTGTCGATGTAAGGGCAACTGGACGATAGTCATTCAGGCAAGAGGGTTTACTGTTCTTAGGCACAGGGATAATGACAGATTTTTTAAAGGGGGTGGGGACCACAGAGGTAGCGAGGGACTCATTAAATATGGATGTAAACAATCCAGCAAGCTGATCGGCACAGGACCTCAGAACGCGGCCAGTAATCCCATCGGGTCCTGCTGCTTTTCTGACGTTCACTCTCCTTAGTTCCCTCCGAACGTCGTCCTCTGAAAAGGTGATAGCATAATCATTGCTGCTCTGTCTGCTGCTTCTTGACGCGCTGCTCGGCAGAATCGCGCCGCCATTGCATTCAAAGCGACCGTAGAAGTTGTTTAGCTCTACGGCTAGCAACGGGTCTGCTCTCACCTCCACAGAGTTGTTGTTTCCAGAGGAACAGATGGTCTTTAGTCCCTGCCACATGCGTCGAGAGTCATTGAGCTGGAAATGTGACTCAATTCTCTCACTGTATCGGCGTTTAGCGGCTCTTACTGCACGACGGAGAGCATAACAAGATGACTTGTACTCACTCATATTCCCTGACAGAATACCGGCATTGTATGCGGCAGTTCGATGGTTAACTGCGTCACGAATCGTTCTGTCCACCCACGGCTTCTGATTTGAGAAAGTCTTTATTGTAACCGTTTCAGTGGCCTGTTCGGTTAGTGTGTTTACGAAGCTTAATGCTACCTCCGTGAATTCGCTGACGTCAGATGAACTCGCCCGGAACATGTCCCAGTCGACGTCATCAAGAGACGCCTGTAGCGTAGCTTCAGAGTGGGGGGACCAGCGCGTCACTTCCCTCTCCACCGGGGGTTCTTGAAGAATCCGTTGTTTATAATCCGGAGTGAGAAAGATGGCCGCGTGGTCTGATTTTCCAAACGCCGGCAGTGAGTGGGCTTTGTAGGCATTTTTGAATTGGGTGTAGCAGTGATCGAGTGTATTCAGTCCTCTGGTTGGACAGGATACGTGCTGATGAAAGTTAGGGATGACCTTTTTGAGGTTAGCTTTGTTAAAGTCTCCAGCAATGATGCATGCAGCGTCAGGATGTATGTTGATATATCCGCTGAGTTCGTCGTGTAGTTTAGACAAAGCCAAGCTGCTATCTGCCTTTGGTGGTATATAAACGGCAGTGACGACGATTGATGAGAATTCCCGGGGCAGATAAAATGGGCGGCAGATAATGGAGAGATGTTCCAGATGAGGCGAGCAGGAGCGCGACAGAATGGAGATGTTTCTGGGGTCACACCATTTCTTGTTAGTGAAGAAACACACTCCACCACCTTTAGTTTTCCCGGCCTCGGCTGTTCTGTCCATCCGTAAAACAGAGAAGTTGTCAGACGGCGTTACAGCGTTGTCCGGGACTGAGGGCGTGAGCCACGTTTCAGTCAAACAAATGATGTTACAGTCTCTGATGTCCCGTTGGAAACTAATCCTGGCTCTGAGATCGTCCATCTTATTATCCAAGGATTGGACATTGGCGAGCAAAATGCTCGGTAAAGGGGGACTGTGAGCTCTGTTTCTCAGTCTGTAGCGGATTCCAGCACGTTTCCCGCGGTGTTTCCTTCGCCTCCTGGGATTATTGAGGCGGCCTTTGTCAGCTTCGGTGCTCCGAAGAATCTCCAATGGCCACGCTGGATCAGTGTATAAGGTGTCCTGGATCAGGTTAGTGTAACGCTGTCCAATGTCCAAAAGTGTTCTCTTGTCGTACATAATCATTGCAGAAGTTACACGTATAAAAAGAGAGGTAAAAATAGAAAATAAAAACACATAAAAACGCAATTTTGAGCGGAGCTAATTCACAGGCGACTGAACTCAGCAGCGCCACCGGAAGGAATCCGGTGACCAGCAGATGATTTGCTCTTTCTGCTGATTTACCGATGCTTTAGAGTTACAGAAACACTGGTAGATGACAGATAGCATGCATAGCTCTTTATCTTTCATAAGAGATATCCATCTTTGAACAAACTTTAGCATGCAGTCTGTATTTACCCCCAGGACTGATATGTGGATATGAGAAACCATAAGCGCTTTATTTGCCTCAGACGCAGTTAATGCTGTTAACCATTATAAACACTACCCAAGGCTCTCTAAATGTGTGACTAAGCAACCATAATATTTTATTTGAGCTTTAGGTGTTTCATCAAAGAATCGGGAGTATTTTAAAGCACCAGGTGACGGCCTGCTCCTGACGCGAGGGATGAAGGTAATTATGTGTAATTATGGCCACTAGTTTTGAGCAAATTAAAGTTGCGTTTCAATATGAAAATGCAATATAGATCAAGAGTGTTATTGCCATATATGTTATTATAAGGCGATATATAGCATACTTTTCACAGACTTCTGGGTGAAGATATAACTTAATAAAATAGGCTATTTAAAATCCCCCTAGTAAAATTTGTGTATGTACATATGTTAATAATATCTTTAATAATAATGTTTTTGGTATTTTATTGCAACCTTATTTCAGAAATATTTTATTTATATATGCAACTTCATTAAAACGTGCATATATATGCACACACACACACAAATCTGTGTTTATAAATGCGTTTTACATTAAAAAAGTATATAATATCAACATGTAGTCAGGTTACACAAACAAATTAACATTTTACTCCTAATGACTGCTCCTCGTTACCATGAATATGGTACAGAGAGTATTTCTCTCTGTCCCCAGATCACGGCTAAAGTATAGAGTGGATAGAGCCTTTGCAGTTGCTGGCCCTAGGCTGTGGAACAGCCTTCCAGCCTACATCAGATCGGCATATTCTTTAACTGTTTTTAAATCATCTCTTAAAACTTATTTCTTTTCTTTGGCTTTTAATTTACTATGAGCTTATGGTATGAATCTGTGGGTTGTACTGTGTTTTATGTTTTTGTTTGTTCAGCACTTTGGTCAGCCATGCTTGCTGTTTTTAAATGTGCTATATAAATAAAACAAACTTGAAACTTGAACTTGATGAATATGGTTTATAAAATAATAAACTATAGAATTTATAATAAAAAATTGTGTAAACATGCAGAAATGATGATTATAACCTCTATGAAAGTGATGTATATTCCCCAGTATTTAATATAAGTAATAATAGCAACATTATATATAACACAAATATGCTATTTGCACATTTTTGAGAGTATGTGAAGTTTATCAGCATGACAAACAGGGAACATTCTCAGAATGTTCTGACAAGATTCTCTCAAAGTTATGAACAAATGTTCTTCCAGTAACATTAATATAATTATTATTCAAAGTGATCTGATCTTTAACAGCGTTCTCAAAACTTTAGTGCAAAACGTCCCAGGTTACGTATGTAACCCTGGTTCCCCGAGGGAACGAGACGCTGCGTCGAAGGGGTGGCGAGCCTCCCATCTCCGCTACATTTCTGGGCGGAAGAGACTGAGAGAAGCGCTCGCTGGAAACCACTGCGCCCTGGAACACTGGCAGGGTTAGCAGACTGATCTCCTGAGGGCACTGAGGAGAGACGGGCACCGTGTAATGCGGTGTAAACCGCTCTTCCCCAGAGGGGCCTGCCCTCATAAGTCCTGGGATGTAGCATCAGGACTGCCTTAGAAGTCTCCTATTGGAAACGACGGTCCTCAGACCCGCGTCATCTCTAGGAAGACTAAGGAACCAGTGTCTGCTCAGGCAGGACCCAATAAGACACGCTTGGCAAGGGCTCCCACACCGCCAGATGACTTACTAAGGGAACCAGTCTCTTGAGACTGGCCTCTGGTGTACTTAGAGCGGCTAGCTCGGTGCCCTGGAATGGAGGACCGGCAGGGGACGGCCGATCTAGCTGCTCTAGAGACCCCCGAAGGGGTGGCGAGCCTCCCAGCTCCGCTACATTTCTGGGCGGAAGAGACTGAGAGAAACGCTCGCTGGAGACCGCTGCGCCCTGGAACACTGGCAGGGTTAGCAGACTGATCTCCTGAGGGCACTGAGGAGAGACGGGCACCGTGTAATGCGGTGTACACCGCTCTTCCCCAGAGGGGCCTGCCCTCATAAGTCCTGGGATGTAGCATCAGGACTGCCTTAGAAGCCTCCTATTGGAAACGACGGTCCTCAGACCCGCGTCATCTCTTAGGAAGACTAAGGAACCAGAGTCTGCACAGGCAGGACCCAATAAGACACGCTTGGCAAGGGCTCCCACACCGCCAGATGACTTACTAAGGGAACCAGTCTCTCGAGACTGGCCTCTGGTGTACTTAGAGCGGCTAGCTCGGTGCCCTGGAACGGAGGACCGGCAGGGGACGGCCGATCTAGCTGCTCTAGAGACCCCCGAAGGGGTGGCAAGCTTCCCAGCTCCGCTACATTTCTGGGCGGAAGAGACTGAGAGAAACGCTTGCTGGAGACCGCTGCGCCCTGGAACACTGTCGGGGTTAGCAGACTGATCTCCTGAGGGCACTGAGGAGAGACGGGCACCGTGTAATGCGGTGTACACCGCTCTTCCCCAGAGGGGCCTGCCCTCACCAGTCCTGGGCCTTGGCATCAGGACTGCCTCAGAAGCCTTCTATTGGAAATGACGGTCCTCAGACCCACGTCATCTCTAAGGAAGACTAGGAACCAGAGTCTGCTCAGGCAGATCCCAATGAGACACGCTTGGCAGGGGCTCCCAAGCCGCCGGGTGACTTACTAAGGGAACCAGTCTCTTGAGACTGGCCTCTGGTGTACTTAGAGCGGCTAGCTCGGTGCCCTGGAACGGAGGACCGGCAGGGGACGGCCGATCTAGCTGCTCTAGAGACCCCCGAAGGGGTGGCGAGCCTCCCATCTCCGCTACATTTCTGGGCGGAAGAGACTGAGAGAAGCGCTCGCTGGAGACCGCTGTGCCCTAGAACACTGGCAGGGTTAGCAGACTGATCTCCTGAGGGCACTGAGGAGAGACGGGCACCGTGTAATGCGGTGTACACCGCTCTTCCCCAGAGGGGCCGGCCCTCAAGGCCCTGGACCATTGGCATCAGGGCGTTCTGGCCGAAGACTATCGATCCGCAGATCCGTCTTCGGCCCGGGCGCGTCATTCTGACTCCGATTCTGCGAGTACGAGAAGTGACATTCCCCGAATAAGGAGCTGGAACACAATTGGGGCTGCTCCGCCCAGCAGCCCAAGCTGACCACCTCAACCTCCTTGGAGGAAGAGAGGTAAACATTGTGCTCTCACTTGAGAAGTATCCCAAGAGGCTCCTGTATATCATATACAATATAATTGTATATATTTCTCTACAATATATATATATATATATATATATATATATATATGTATAAATATATATCTAACTTTCATAGTCGGATAAAATGCATAGTTAATTATTCAAAATTAAATGCAGTCAAACACCCAGACAAGTAAACACGGTCTGAAAGTGCATAAATGAACCGAGGATCACCATCATGCGCGCGTTGGACTCGGAACAAAACAAATAAATCTTCTTGGAGAGAAACTGCTGCAGATTAGCGCACTCTCACTCAAGGGGGAAGAACTACAGCTTAGGCTTCCGCCCCCAGAGAGCGCTAGACCTGGGGAATACAGGTGGAAATAGGGCGAACCCGTCTCCAACCCGTCCGCCAGATCTATGTGCGATCCCCGTGATCTCACTCGCCGCGGTGCCTCAGCAGCAGCGGGACCGCGAGATAATAGGCGCGGACACACTCCTCGGAGCGTGCCCGGCGGGAGCACAATGCATTGCAGCGGACGCTGGATCTGATGGGAAAAGAAGATAGGGGATCACCCGTCTTAATCTTCCCATCTAATCCATCTGCGAGCACAGCCACTGCTCCGCCTCAGCGGCAGCGTGGCAGGTGCTGCGAGGACGCAGGTGAAAACTCCCTCCTCAAAGAGAGTTTTCGCCTCCAGCCAGATCATCGCAAAAACTGTGTGTATCCCGAGAGAGCGCTAGACCTGGGGAATACAGGTGGAAATAGGGCGAACCGTCTCCAACCCGTCCGCCAGATCTATGTGCGATCCCCGTGATCTCACTCACCGCGGTGCCTCAGCAGCAGCGGGACTGCGAGATCATAGGCGCGGACACACTCCTCGGAGCGTGCCCGGCCGGAGCACAGTGCATTGCAGCGGACGCTGGATCCGATGGGAAAGGAAGATAGGGGATCACCCGTCTTAATCCTTCCATCTAATCCATCTGCGAGCACAGCCACTGCTCCGCCTCAGCGGCAGCGTGGCAGGTGCTGCGAGGACGCAGGTGAAAACTCCCTCCTCAAAGAGAGTTTTCGCCTCCAGCCAGAGAGGAACACACAGTCTGTAACTTGATCTACTTTCGCCCTCATTGGCCTTTGATATGTCTGCTTCTAGTCTTTCTTTGCCTATCTTTTTAAGAATAAACTTTCTTATTTCCTATCTTGATAGTAACAGACTCACAGAACACATTCGACTGACACACACAGAGAGCTTTGCTGAATGACAAAAAAGCTGGCGCCGGCTGCACATCACGTGCTTTTAAGCATCCTGGTCATGACGTCACCGCACCTGACGTCTGGCCGTCAATTTTGACTGATTACACATATGATTCAGAGCTGGACAACGCTGATGTCATTCCCCTAGCGTTTCGATGCAGCTCGATGTTCCCGGAGGGGAAGCATGATTTATGGAGAGTTCAGAAACAGCTGGACGTTCATCTAAGATGGTTTAGAGAGCATTCAAAATCAACATCCCCATAACGTTTATTTTTATCATAAGTTTTTTTTTTTTACATTTAAAAAGCTGGATGATTTGAACGTTTAGAAAACATTCCGAAATGATGTTTTCATAAATGATAAAGCTAGTGAAATATTTTTCGATCATATTTTAGTTTAGCTGTGTGTGAGTCGAGTTGTTTGGTGAGTTTCAGATGCTGTATTTGAAGCGCTCTGAAGACAGGTTTTCTGTGTTTGTGTCTCTTGTGTTGTGTTACATGTGTTGTTTTCCTCGGATCGAGCTGATTCTTGTCCAGCATCCTCTTTGAATAGTCGTCTGATCTAATCAAACTGTGTCTCCAAACACAATCACATGCACCGCCGAGGCTATAAAACTACAATCACATGTCCTACAACTCTCATCCACTCCAATTGAGTTTGATCTTTAGCCCTGGGTGCAAAGCAAAGGTTTATTGTGCTTTAGATTGCAGCTGTTTGCTGGTCTTCCGGCCTGATGTCTTTCGAGGGATATTGAAGCTGTTCTTCAGGAGTGACACGATGAAAGATGATAAGATTTGAGTGTTGTTCTTAGCAAATAATTAATCTTCATATCTAAACATATTCACTTTTATGTCATTTATTTTATCATGATTTGTATTAAAACTATCTGATTTCCACGTTTTTCTTTGTTTAAATGAAGGTTACGTTAAAAGAGTTTTGCATTTATTCATTACATCATTTATTTTCAAATGCCTTGAATGTAGGCTTATTAAAAAAAAATCACAATCCCAGACATAAACATTAAAACTTAAATATAAAACAAATCATAAAAATATGAATTATTGCTTTATAAAATTTGTAGTTTGTTTTATTTTAAATTATTCAAATTATTTTAACTATGAGTGAAATAAACTATATTTTTTAATATTGTGTAAAAATGATTTGTCATTATTGTCAAAATTATATCTCAGCTGTGATGTCATTTGCAATTTTCCCTTTAATTAACTTTTTTATTGCTCTACTCTTTTTAGACAACTACGTTGATCAAGAGCTTGAGATTAAATGAGAAATGATGTGTGGAGAAAACTGAAATATAATGGTAAATATCACTTTTTTTATTGTTTATTATTTATTTTTGTGCACAATTTTTTATCTGGATTTTTGTTCAGGTTATGCAAAACATGCAAATATTGTGTACACTTATGATGCATAACAAAAATACTAAATATGACATTAGTCTTACATGCACTGCATACATTTTTTTTTTTTTTTATAAAACAGATTATTGGAGTATATTTCTACTTTTATATTTAACATTTTCAGATGTAATTAAATGTGTTACTTGCCATTTATTTTTTGAATATTTAATTTCTAAAACAGTTTTTAATGCGATATTGAAATGTAAAATCTTATGTAATGTTTGTTATATTTATGAAAGTTGGGTGTCGATTGTTGTTTTTCATTACTGCATTATGTTATTGCTATTTGTCTCATTGATCTTGCCATGAATATAGCCACAGATGCTGGTATGGCAATAAAAACAGACCAACAAATAATAAAATAACAATAGTAAATCATCATAAAAAATATGACATAATATTTGGTGCAAAGTAACAGTGCAGCAAGAAGACCAGTTAGTCTTTAAAATGTTGTTTCCACTAGTCAAGTGAAGTCAAGTCATCATTATTTATATAGTACTTATTACAATACAAAAAAACAACAACATAAAACCAGGGAAATAGTGTGTCTTTCTCCTCTGACCAGACAAAACCTTGGGGTTTAGTACCGAGCCTTGGGGCACTCCATACTAGGGGTTTCACAGACAAGTAGACTAATCGACTTCAGAGCTCTGCATGATGCTTTAAACTTGAAGTCGACTAGTCGCTGGTCCTATAGAGGGCGCAATAGGATAATAAATCCACATTTACGCTCCGTTTCCAAACAGTTAAAATTACAAACTAATTCATACTCTGAATGCGCTCCACAAGACGTGTGTGACTATATCACTGGATGCTGGAAATTGAACAGCAGAATACAGGTTTTAAACACTTATTGTACAGGTAAGTTAATTACGTTCTAATCTAATGCGCTGCTGCACTGTAACGCACACACATAGCTACAGACAGTAGCACATACAATACATCACGCACACAGCTACAGACAGTAGTGCGTACAATACATCACGCACACATAGCTACAGACAGTAGCGCGTACAATACATCATGCACACATAGCTACAGACAGTAGTACGTACAATACATCACGCACACAGCTACAGACAGTAGCGCGTACAATACATCACGCACACATAGCTACAGACAGTAGTGCATACAATACATCACGCACAAATAGCTACAGACAGTGGCGCGTACAATACATCACGCACACATAGCTACAGACAGTAGCGCAGTACAATACATCACGCAGACATAGCTACAGACAGTAGCACGTACAATACATCACGCGCACATAGCTACAGACAGTAGTGCGTACAATACATCACACACACATAGCTACAGACAGTAGCACATACAATACATCACGCACACAGCTACAGAGAGTAGCGCGTACAATACATCACGCACACATAGCTACAGACAGTAGCGCGTACAATACATCACGCACACAGCTACAGACAGTAGCGCGTACAATACATCACACACACATAGCTACAGACAGTAGCGCGTACAATACATCACGCACACAGCTACAGACAGTAGCGCGTACAATACATCACACACACATAGCTACAGACAGTAGCGCGTACAATACATCATGCACACATAGCTACAGACAGTAGCGCGTACAATACTTCACGCACACATAGCTACAGACAGTAGCGCGTACAATACATCACGCACACATAGCTACAGACCGTAGCGCGTACAATACTTCACGCACACATAGCTACAGACAGTAGCGCATACAATACATCCCGCACACATACATCACGCACACATAGCTACAGACAGTATCGCGTACAATACATCACGCTCACATGGCTACAGACAGTAGCACATACAATACATCATGCACACAGCTACAGAGAGTTGCGCGTACAATACATCATGCACACATAGCTACAGACAGTGACGCATGCAATACATCACGCGCACATAACTACAGACAGTAGTGCGTACAATACATCACGCACACATAGCTACAGACAGTAGCGCATACAATACATCATGCACACATAGCTACAGACAGTAGCGCGTACAATACATCACGCACACATAGCTACAGACAGTAGCGCGTACAATACATCACGCACACAGCTACAGACAGTAGCACGTACAATACATCACGCGCACATAGCTACAGACAGTAGCGCATACAATACATCACGCACACATAGCTACAGACAGTAGCGCATACAATACATCACGCGCACATAGCTACAGACAGTAGTGCGTACAATACATCATGCACACATAGCTACAGACAGTAGGGCGTACACTACATCACGCACACATAGCTACAGACAGTAGCGCGTACAATACATCCTGCACACATAGCTACAGACAGTAGCGTTTACAATACATCACGCACACATAGCTACAGACAGTAGCGCGTACAATACATCACGCACACATAGCTACAGACAGTAGCACGTACAATCCATCACGCACACATAGCTACAGACAGTAGCACGTACAATACATCACGCACACATAGCTACAGACAGTAGCGCGTACAATACATCACGCACACATAACTACAGACAGTAGCGTGTACAATACTTCACGCACACATAGCTACAGACAGTAGCGCGTACAATACATCACGCACACATAGCTACAGACAGTAGCGCGTAAAATACTTCACGCACACATAGCTACAGACAGTAGCGCGTACAATACATCCCGCACAAATACATCACGCACACATAGCTACAGACAGTAGCGCATACAATACATCATGCACACATAGCTACAGACAGTAGCGCGTACAATACATCACGCACACATAGCTACAGACAGTAGCACGTACAATACATCACGCGCACATAGCTACAGACAGTAGCGCATACAATACATCACGCACACATTGCTACAGACAGTAGTACGTACAATACATCACGCACACAGCTACAGACAGTAGCGCGTACAATACATCACACACACATAGCTACAGACAGTAGTGCGTACAATACATCACGCACACATAGCTACAGACAGTAGCGCGTACAATACATCACGCACACATAGCTACAGACAGTAGCACGTACAATACTTCACGCACACATAGCTACAGACAGTAGCGCGTACAATACATCACGCACACATAGCTACAGACAGTAGCGCGTACAATACTTCACGCACACATAGCTACAGACAGTAGCGCGTACAATACATCCCGCACACATACATCACGCACACATAGCTACAGACAGTAGCGCATACAATACATCATGCACACATAGCTACAGACAGTAGCGCGTACAATACATCATGCACACATAGCTACAGACAGTAGCGCGTACAATACATCACGCACACAGCTACAGACAGTAGCACGTACAATACATCACGCGCACATAGCTACAGACAGTAGCGCATACAATCCATCACGCACACATAGCTACAGACAGTAGCGCATACAATACATCACGCGCACATAGCTACAGACAGTAGTGCGTACAATACATCATGCACACATAGCTACAGACAGTAGGGCGTACACTACATCACGCACACATAGCTACAGACAGTAGCGCGTACAATACATCCTGCACACATAGCTACAGACAGTAGCGTGTACAATACATCACGCACACATAGCTACAGACAGTAGCGCGTACAATACATCATGCACACATAGCTACAGACAGTAGCGCGTACAATACATCACGCACACATACATCACGCACACATAGCTACAATACATCACGCACACAGCTACAGACAGTAGCACGTACAATACATCACGCGCACATAGCTACAGACAGTAGCGCATACAATACATCATGCACACATAGCTACAGACAGTAGCGCGTACAATACATCACGCACACATAGCTACAGACAGTAGCGCGTACAATACATCACGCACACAGCTACAGACAGTAGCACGTACAATACATCACGCGCACATAGCTACAGACAGTAGCGCATACAATACATCACGCACACATTGCTACAGACAGTAGTACGTACAATACATCACGCACACAGCTACAGACAGTAGCGCGTACAATACATCACACACACATAGCTACAGACAGTAGCGCGTACAATACATCACGCACACATAGCTACAGACAGTAGCGCGTACAATACATCACGCACACATAGCTACAGACAGTAGTGCGTACAATACATCACGCACACATAGCTACAGACAGTAGCGCGTACAATACTTCACGCACACATAGCTACAGACAGTAGCGCGTACAATACATCACGCACACATAGCTACAGACAGTAGCACGTACAATACTTCACGCACACATAGCTACAGACAGTAGCACGTACAATACATCCCGCACACATACATCACACACACATAGCTACAGACAGTACACAGCACCAGACTTATTTGTTCATTAATGACGTCATCAGCGACTAATCGACTTCGACTTGACTTTCATCACATAAAAGTCGACTTTAAAAAATCATAAGTCGTGAAAATTTTACAGATAATTAAGAAAAGTCTATTTTATTGTCATTTATTTTATTTTATTTTTAATTGGCTTATTTGTTGATTGTTTGTTTCTGTTCATCTTTATTATTATTATTACTATACAAATTAAATTTTGCATCCTATAGAAAACCAAGCCTATTTTGAGGCTGTTTTAAATTAAATATAATATATTTTTTCAAGTTATTAATAAATATATTTAATCGTAATACATGTATTTAGACGATGAATGATGTATATTATTTAGACAATGTATATTGGATATTGTGAATACTGATATATAAATGAAACCGAGTATGAAGGGCATGATCTAAGAGAGTTTACCGTGCCCACAGCGTGCGTTTCAGAAAAAGCCAAATTAAATTTGATCTGCCAGATAAAACATCTTTCATTCTCTCTTCTGCTTCTTCTTCTTCTTTCTTCTTCTCTCTCTCCATCCATCCATCATCATCTCTCTCTCTCTCTCGCTCTCTCCCTCCCTCTCTCTCTCTCGCTCTCTCCCTCCCCCCCTCTCTCTCTCTCCCTCTTTCCCTCTCTCTCTCTCTCTCTCTCTCTCTCTCCCTCCCTCTTTCCCTCTCCCTCTCCCTCTCTCTCTGTCTCTCTCTCCCTCCCTCTCTCCCTCCCTAGCTCACTCTCTCTCTCTCTCTCTCTCTCTCTCTCTCTCTCTCTCTCTCTCTCTCTCTCTCTCTCTCTCTCTCTCTCTCTCTCTCTCTCTCTCTCTCTCTCTCTCTCTCTCTCTCTCTCTCTCTCTCAGACTCTGTGACTCATGAGAACTTCATGTTAATCACTGATCCAGGCTTCATCTTCCTGCTCTCTCAGATCTCTCTTTCTCCTTCTATCTCTCTCTCACTACGTGCTTCTCCTTTGCTTTTATTAATAATGTTTTGGTTTTCCAGCAGAGGACGATGAGTGGATTTGTGCACCTGTAGGTGGGTCAAGATGTTAGGTGTCTCGTCTGTGTGTGTCTCTTTAGTGCTGATCTTATGGGGAACATCTGAGAAAGTCCAGGGAAAAGCATCTAAGCTGAATGAGACGCTCCTGCAGACTGGTGTGTTTCCCGACGGGTTTCTGTGGGGCGTTGGGTCCGCGGCGTTCCCGACCGAAGGATCCTGGGATGCGGATGGGAAGGGCGAGTCGGTTTGGGATCGCTTTACCCATCATAAGGATCCATCCAGCGGTAGCTACATCCAATGGGAGGAGGATCTGAAGTCGGTTCAGTATCTAGGTGTGAACTTCTACGCTTTTTCTTTATCCTGGACACGGATTTTCCCAAATGGAAACCCGAAGGAGATTCCCAACCCGGCCGGAGTGCAGCATTACCGGCGTTTGATCAGAAAGTTAAAGGATCTTCAGGTGGAGCCGGTCGTGACTCTGTTTCACTGGGATTTCCCGCAGGTCCTGCAGGAGCGGTTCGGAGGCTGGCTCAACCGTAGCATGGAGGATGTTTTCGCAGATTACGCTGCGTTTTGTTTCCGAATGTTCGGTGCCGAGGTTCGCTACTGGATTACGATGCATAACCCGTTTCTCCTGGCCGTCCAGGGCTATGGGACCGGCGCTTACGCTCCCGGGGTGACCGGAGACCCCACTGACCCCTTCATCGCCGCACACAACCTCCTCAGGGTGAGTCTGGGGTCAGAGGTCAAAGGTTGGGCTGGTTTTCAGCTCAGCCGTGAAGAGAGTAAATGCAGAAATAATGCAGCGGTGTGACTGTGATCTTCACTGGGAAAGATATTTAGGGATGCATGAGCTTCCGATAACCACAAATGTGAGATAAAATTAAAATACAATAAAAATTGTGTTTTTAATACTTCTGTTAAAAATATCCTGGCAACATTTTACACCAAAATCAACTGAATGTATTTTGTATAAAGAAGATAATGAGTGTTTGTAAACCCATTCATTTTTTTATTGACATTATTTTCATGACAGTTAAGAACATTAAAAATCTTACTTTTTTATTATTCTTAGTAGTTTTTTAAAGGAGGGCTTTGAAAATGTTTTAATGGTGATTTTAATCATTTTTATAATTTGCAGTGTATTGCAATTACCGTAATGCAATTATTTCACATTTTATTTTATAAATATAAATTATGTATTTTTTGCATGAAGATGAAGCCTATTTTTAAAGCCAATAGGTTCATATATTTTATTTTAATTTATATGACAGTAGGCAAATATTATGAAAATTTAATTATATGAACATTACTGTAATGTAAAGTTGTATTTGTTTTTATTCTTAATAGTAATTTTAATTGAATTTAAATCTCAGAAAAACCATTACAGTAATTTATCAATTGTATGTATATGTATACATACACATACATACAATTGATAAATTGTATGTATATGTATATGTTTTGATTTTATTTTGTATTCTTAAATAATTTTAATGATATGAAAAAAATCAGTGTAATAATTACTGATATATATATATATATATATATATATATTTATTATTATTATTATTATTATTTAATCCCTCAGAAGCTATGCTTTATTTTTTCATATTTTTATTTTATAATTTTTCTGATAACTTTGATATTAACAAAAGTGACAAAAATGAAATAACAGCGATGCTTTTTAACAACTATAACATATAAAATTGTATTTCCATGTTTTTAGTTGCTCTACAAAACAAAACTGCTAAATATGATAAACAGCCTAGTAAAGACATGAACTGTTCTTTATTACATCCATATCTACATAACCACTACATGGGGTGTTTCTGCTCAAATATAACCACAGAAATACGTTTTGCGCCACAAAATCATCTCTGCTTCTGTATCCAAAAGCCAGACAGTGTCCAGTGATTTCTGGTTTGCTCTGGTGTCTCCGCAGGCTCATGCGAAAGCGTGGCACGTTTACGACAAACACTTCCGACACCATCAGCACGGTAACGTCTCCATCACGCTCGGCTCTCATTGGGTGGAGCCTCTCCATGGCCAGGCCACGCCCACCAATCTGGAGCTCTGCCAGAAGGCCATGGAGGCTGTGGTTGGCTGGTTCGCCGAGCCCATCTATGGAAGCGGAGATTACCCCGAGTCTCTGAAGGCCTCGCACCGTGGTGTGATCCCAGAGTTCAGTGCACAGGAGCGGCTCTGGATCAAGGGCACCGCAGACTTCTTCTCTCTGGCATTTGGGCCTGAGACTTTGAAGGTGGGCCAAGAACTGGCACAGTTTGGGCAGACGGTGAAGCTGGACCTGAGGGGAGTTCTGGTCTGGGTCCAGCAGACGTATGGAGATCCACAGGTTCTGGTGGCAGAGAGCAGCTGGTTCTCTGATGCTTCGGTCGGAGTCCAAGACACAAAGGCAATTTATATGATGAAGAGGTTCATCATGCAAGTCATGCAAGGTGAGTGTATCTTCTAAACCTGTTCACACCTGGTGTTATAGGCATCTCATGTGAACATTTACAATTAAAATTTGTATGTGCACAAAAAATATGTATATATTTATTATAAATAAATGATATTTATTTATTGATTAATAAATCATATTTAACATGGTAAAAAGTAATATTTATGAATACATTTTTATGGATAGTTGTATAATATTTACATTGAAATATATATTTGTAAAATTATTTTTGACAAATACATGCATTTTATCACAAATCAATGTAAATTTATAATTGTTTAATAAATACATATAAAATGTTTATTTGTTAGTTTTTTCTAAATAAATATATTTTAGGTAAAAGTATTTAT
This sequence comes from Schizopygopsis malacanthus, assembly GCA_027474115.1. Classification (NCBI taxonomy): domain Eukaryota; kingdom Metazoa; phylum Chordata; class Actinopteri; order Cypriniformes; family Cyprinidae; genus Schizopygopsis; species Schizopygopsis malacanthus. Next base: position 28,928,020 of record CM049878.1, read on the forward strand.
TAATACATTTTTCATGAAAATATTTTAAACTAAACAATATTAATGAATAAACAACATTTATTTATACATTTATTTGTAGTAAATACATACATTTTATTTATTCATGAATGTATTATACATTAATCATAACTATTTATTTATACATTTATTGGAGGATTTATTGGTGGATATTTTATTTATTATTCATTAGTTATTCAGTAGTTATTCATTTATTTCTATATAAATTTATTTTCAATGAATAAATATTTATTAATAGATTTATTTTTAATAAATACATACATTTATTCACTTATACGTAGTTATTTGAAATAAATATAAACATTTTCAATTTAATAAATGCATTAATAAAAAATATTAATTTTGTCTGAATAAAGTAAAAATAAATAATATGTATTTGTCAGACCTGTGTCTCCTTGTCTTGTGTCTCCCTTCCTATTGTGCCCATATATGGCCCTTCCTGTTTCCTGTTCATTATTAATTCAGTTATTCCCAGCCATGTGTCTTGATTATGTTCCAGGTGTGTCTAGTTAGTTCTCTCTATTTAGAGTCTGTTCTGCCCCATGTTTTCTATCGGTTGTTAAACATCATGTCCATGTCTTCCTGTGTTCCTCTGTTGGAGTCTCTGATATTTGTGGAATTAAAAGAACTCATATTTGAAGTATCTCCTCGTCTCCTCGTTCCATACCCTTGAGGAGGGTGACAGAACAACCGACCTACAATGACTACAGCTGAGAACGTGCTGTGGGGATTGCGGCAGGGCGGTCTAAGGTTGGAGAGAAATGTGGAGGAGTTTCTTGAGCTCTTTAACCAGGTGAGCTAGCACGACACCGCTCTAGGTGCGTGTTTCTATCTGGGGTTGGATGATGAGACTATACGCTGTGATCTTCCCACCGGTACCTATCCCCTGATCGAGCTGATCAATCTTGTGCCATTTCTTAACGGTTCTGATTTGGAAGTCGAGGTAATTCCGGAGTCTTGTCATCCCGCTCCAGCTGGAATGTGCGGCGCCTCCCCAGCTCATCCCATGCTGAGAACCTCCGCATACCTCTCCAACGGCTCCCCCCGCCTGCCCAACTCTAAAGACCCTCCTAAGTCTCCGCTGGTCCTGTCCAGCTCTTCTTCCTCTTCGCTGGTCACGTCCAGCTCTCTGTCGTCGCAGCTGGTTCCGTCCAGTTTAGCGCTTCCCGAGCGCCCCCAAGAGTCAGCGCTTCCCAGTACTGCCTCTGTCCTCAGCCCAGAGCCGTCAGCAGCCAACGCAAGTCTACCACCTGTGACTCTCCCGAATCCACCGCCGTTCACGGCCAACTCAAGCCTCGGGCGCCCTCCAGTGCACGCTCCTAGACAGCGCACTCCAGAGCCTGCTCTTATCCAGGAGCTCACCGAGTGCACTCCAGAGCCTGCTCTTATCCAGGAGCTCACCGAGTGCACTCCAGAGCCTGCTCTGATCCAGGAGCTCACCGAGTCCACTCCAGAGCCCGCTCCGTTCCAGGAGCTCACCGAGTCCACTCCAGAGCCCGCTCCGGTTCAGGAGCTCACAGAGTCCACTCCAGAGCCCGCTCCGTTCCAGAAGCGCACAAAGTCCATTCCAGAGCCCGCTCCAGTCCAGGAGCTCACAGAGTCCACTACAGAGCCCGCTATGGTCCAGGAGCTCACAGAGTCCACTACAGAGCCCGCTCCGGTACATGAGCTCACAGAGTCCACTCCAGAGCCCGCTATGGTCCAGGAGCTCACAGAGTCCACTACAGAGCCCGCTCCGGTACATGAGCTCACAGAGTCCACTCCAGAGCCTGCTCCGGTACAGGAGCTCACAGAGTTGCTTCCAGGGTGCCCCCAGGTGTCCGCGCTTCCAGAGCGCCCCCAGGTGTCTGTGCTTTCAGATGCCCCCCAAGTGCCCGCACTTTCAGAGCACCCCCAAGAGCCCGCGCTTCCCGAGTATCCCCCGGCCAGCAATTCACCCAAGAAAATGTTTTGGGGGGAGCTACCCGCCATGGCCGCCCGAGCCCCCTGTTCCGCCATTGGTCCCGGAGCGGCCGTCGCCATGAAGACCACCTGTCCAGGCTCCATGTCCCTTGAGGCCTCCAGAGCGCCCAACCCCCTCCCCATTGGATGTTGTACGGCATGGAATGCGCATGTTGGGGGGGGGGGGGGTAATGTCAACCCCGTTTCTCCTTGTCTTGAGTCTCCCTTCCTCTTGTGCCCATATATGGTCCTTCCTGTTTCCTGTTTATTATTAATTCAGTTAGTCCCAGCCGTGTGTCTTGATTATGTTCTAGGTGTGTCTAGTTAGCTCTCTCTATTTAGAGTCTGTTCTGCCCCATGTTTCCCGGCGGTGGTTAAACGTCATGTCCATGTCTTTCTGTGTTCCTTTCTTGGAGTCTCTGATGATTGTGGAATTAAAAGAACTTATTTAAAATATACTTAAAATACTTAAAATATTTGAAGTATCTCCTCGTCTCATACCCTTGAGGAGTGTGACAGTATTCATATTTCTTATAAGTACATTTATTTATTTGTAAATTTAGTTTAATACATGCATTACATTTTTATTTCTAAATACTTTTTTTTAATTATGTAATAATATTTAGTTATTAGTATTTTGTTATAAATCAGTAACTGTTCATAATTCATAATATTTATTTATTTTTAATAGATAATTAACTTTTTTTAATTAACAAATGTATTTGTAATAAAATGTATTCATGTTTTTATTAAAAATATTTATTTAGAAATTCTTCACAGGACTATTTTTAGATCACTAATTATTCATTAATGATGTCTTTGTGAGTGAATGGCAATGAAATGTCTGCCAAATGCATAAATGAATCACAATACTAATGATTAAAATATAGATGCATTTCTTTAAATTGTGTATAATCAGCACTGTGAGATTGTGAAAGTGATAAACTCTATATAATGTCTATGCATCTGGGTTCTCTCGGCTGTGATAAACTCTATGTAATGTCTATGCATCTGTGTTATCTCAGCTGTGATACACTCTATGTAATGTCTATACATCTATGTTCTCTCAGCTGTGATAAACTCTATGTAATGTCTATGCATCTTTGTTCTCTCAGCTGTCTCTGTAGACGGAGTGCATGTGTTTGGATACACGGCTTGGACTCTGCTGGACGGGTTCGAGTGGAATCACGGTTACAGCATACGGAGGGGATTATTCTACATCGACTTCAGCGAACCTGAGCGCCGCAGACTCCCGAAGACCAGCGCTCACTTCTACAGACGACTGGTCAAAGACAACGGCTTCCCCTACGAGAACACGCCGCACATCGAGGGCCGATTCCCGTGTGACTTCCAGTTCGGTGTGTCCGAGTCAGTGTTACCGGTGAGAGAAGAGACAAACTCTTCGTCTGTTACTGAAGACTGGGCTTTCTTCTAAAAACAATGTTTTAGCAGATATTACAAATGGATCCAGTCATATTCTGTTTTATTCTGCATAACAGGGGTCAAACCAAACAAAAATATTGTGAGAAACTTTACATTGTCTAACAGGCCTACATTGCATTGAGAACTTTTTATTTTTGAAGATTTATCAACATGGTTTTTAAAATTATAGTTCATAATGGTTATTCGTAATAATTTATAATTTATCTTATAACTATGTAAATTAATTAATTATGAATAAGAAATGCAATTAATTAACTACTTAATAGCCCCTTTCACACTGCTTTCGCAAGTACAGTATTAAAGTGCTGGGATAATCTTGCACTAAATATTTCCCAGTATCATTTAAAGGGTTGCATTCGCACAGACACTGGGTTCTAAGAAGTGACGTAAGCCAGTCGACAGTGACGTCATTTGTGCGCAGCGTTCAACAATGTAAACAAAGAAGAACAACGTTATCAACAGGAAGATGGAGGACGCTGAACGCATTTAGCCAATCAGCGTACACTTATGTCACGATAGTTACTTTGTAACTGTTTTAGACCCTACTCTGAAGTAGGAGCTAATTTACGGAGAGTTTACGGAGTTGCCGGAACTAAAACCGTTCCTAGTTCTCACGGTGCGAACACGCCAAAAAGTGGGTAGTTCCACAATTAGTTCGGGTACTATGAAAAGGTTCATAAAAAGGTGTTTTTATTTTGATTTATTTATATATGTGTGTGTGTGTGTTTGTGAACTGGTATATATGGTTTATGAGGACACAAATCTGTATAATAACATGGGTTACAACAAGAAGGTGGTTTATGAGGACACTGCCTATGTCCCTGTAAACCAAAAGGTTTAAAAAACATAATAAATGTAGTTTTTTTATCTAAAAATGCACAAAGTCTCCTGAGAAGGCAAAGTTTAGGTGTAGGGCAATAGCACATACAGTTTGTACAGTATAAAAACCATTACGCCTATGGAGAGTCCCCGTAAACCATAAAAACCAACGTGTGTGGTGTGTGTGTGTGTGTGTGTGTGTGTGTGTGTGTGTGTGTGAGTGATTTGGCTTCACTTTCTCTCATACTGTAGTTTTCAGTGCATTTTAAATCTCTGACTCGTATAGTTTGTGAGCGCTTCATGTTAATTTCTCTTCCTGTTCTCCAGGTGCATCTGCGTCCGTTCTCACCGCAGTTCACCGATCCGCAGCTGTACCGCTGGAACCTGTCGGGCGACAGCGCTCTCTCGCCCGTGACGGGCGTCCTGCTCCACACACGGCCGGCGCAGTGCACTGACTTTCTGTTCATCCAGCGGCACCTCCTCCTGCTGGGGGTCACGGGGTCAGCGCACTACAGCTTCGCCCTGGACTGGACGCAGCTCTCGCCCGGCGGTGACCCGGAGAAGCTCCGCTTCTATCGCTGTATGCTGATAGAGCTCCGACGCAGAGGGATCCAGCCGGTCGTGACGCTGTATTACCCCAGCTACCGCTCACCTTCGCTGGGTTTGCCCGAAGCGCTACATGCTAATGGCGGGTGGAGGAACGCTAGCACTATGGAAGCGTTCGTCAGCTATGCTGCGTTCTGCTTTCATGAATTTGGAGCCTTGGTGTCAAAGTGGATCACCGTTAACGAGCCGAACCGAATAATGGAAGCGTACACAGAAGACCGGAAAACTGCTGCGCATCACTTGCTATTAGCGCACGCGAAAGCATGGCGTATTTACGACGAACAGTTTCGACAGAAACAGGGCGGAGCTGTTAGTTTGGCTCTTCATGCTGATTGGGTGGAACCGGCCAATCCGTTTTTAGAATCTCACAAATCTGCCCAGCAACAGTTTTTGGATTTCGAAGTAGGGCGTTTTCTTGACCATCTGATTGGTGGAGGGAATAAGGGGCGTGGCAACACTCTGATTGGCTTGTCTGAAGACGAGAGGGCGGAGCTTAAAGGGGCGCTGGATTTTGTGGCTCTCAATCACTTCACGACGCGTTTGGTGTTACCATGGGAAGACACGAAGCCGCCGGAGCATGGCTGTGCGCTGATGACGGATGTCACCTGGCCGGTGTCGGACCTGAGGCAGGCGCTCGTGCCTTGGGGCCTCCGCAGGATGTTGGGATGGGTGAGGGATCGCTATGGTGACCGCCTCCCCATCATAATCACGGTGACAGGAGTGGACGATCAAGCGGTTCATGATGACCAGCTTAGACAGAGATATATCAGGAGCTACCTGCAGGAGGCACTGAAAGGTGAGTCTGGATATATATTTATTAGGGTTGTGTATCACCAGCAAAGTCACGATATGATATGTATCCCGATACAGGAATGCACTGAATTTACCCTCAGTAGAATTTAGTAAAATATCTGTTTATTAAACACTGCACACTATCGGGCCGTTGCTAACTATAGGCAGAGCAGCAGTTGAGCTCTGCGTTATGAAGGGCCTTCATAACTGCACCACGGTACAATATAGGTAATGGCGTATGTTTCATGTTGACATTGTGCACTCCCCATCAGGTACAATATTCTGATTGTTTGCATCTTGATTTTAAGCCCAATAATAATGTACTCGTTCTAATAAATGTATATCGTTATGTACTCAAGGTTCAAGGTTCTTTTATTCGTCACATACTCAATTCTACAGGATATAATCAGTAGTGAAATGTAAATCAGGACAGGTCCGCTCAATGGACAGTGCAAAAAAAAGAAACATAACACAAGAGAATATATATAAATATAGGTAAGAATAAAAAAAAATAAGGAGTAAAATGTGCAATGAAATAAAATGTGCAATAAAGTATACTGTGGACTTAATAAATAATCATATAAACAGGGGTGTGCAAGAAGAATGTGCAAACAGGTTGTACCGGGTATGTACACATTATATTGAGTCATGTAAATGTTATGAGACTGAGTTTGAGTTTAGGAGCCTCATATATATCTTAACATTGCTGGTAGGTTATCATTGCACAAATTAACACGCTCTCTACATTTAAAACATAAATATACAAATTAGAAGCGCTCTAAACTAATGCACGGTTATCACTGAATCTCACGCACACACGTTTAGTCACTCAAACAGATAACTTTTTAGCACTGCCCTGCAATTTTATAAAAAACTAAATACAAATAGCTTAATCGCTCAAGAGCTACATTAATAAGGTGTGTGTGTGTGTGTGTGTGTGTGTGTGTGTGTGTGTGTGTGTGTGTGAGTGTGAGTGAGTGTGTGAGTGGCGTGTGTGTGTGGCGTGTGTGTGTGGGTGTGTGTGTGTGAGTGGCGTGTGTGTGAGTGGCGTGTGTGTGTGTGTGTGTGTGTGTGTGTGTGTGTGAGTGTGAGTGAGTGTGTGAGTGGCGTGTGTGTGTGTGTGTGAGTGGCGTGTGTGTGTGTGGCGTGTGTGTGTGTGTGTGTGTGGCGTGTGTGTGTGGGTGATCTGACAGATTACGTGATAAATCTGTGGACAGTGTGACCTGTTCTTACTTGCTGCTCATTTGGAAAACAGTGCTTTGTGTGCTAAAACTAAGGTTCAGTGAACACTGGCTAAATATATATCAATAATAATATATCAAAATAAAGTTAAATGCATGTTGAAAAAAGCTTAAATATTTTATTTATTAAATATGTTGTTTGTCATGTGACTGTTAACTACATCAGAGAACCATGAGCATGCACATTTTATTTAATTATTGACATATTAACTAAATCATAACATTTGAAATTAAAATGAATAGATATTATAAAATAACTAAATGAAACACTTAATACAATTCTCAAATGTTGTAATTGTTTGCCTGCATGTCAAGTGACCATTGACCAAATTAAGAGAACCGTGAACATGCAAATGTGTTAAATTATTGAAATATTAACTGAATCATAAAATGTAAAATTAAAAGTGAATAAATAATTTAAAAATATCAAAATTAAGAAATGTTTACCTGCATGTCATAACAGTAACCTACATCAGACAACCATGAACATGCAAATTTGTTGCTAAATAATAACTAAATTATCCAATGTAAAAATTAATACATTTAATTAAATAAAAAAATACATACTTAAAATAAAAACAATTCAGTTTGCCCTCATACCATGTGATCATTGACCAACATCAGAGTCCCATGGAAATGCAAACGATAAATTATTGAAATATTAACTACATTATACACATTTATATATATATATATATATAACAAATTCTATAAATTTGTTTTGACCTGAACCGTAAACATGCGCATGTTATTACAATAATAACTAAACCCTGATGTCAAATTAACATGGATACATCATTTAAAATTAAACACTTGCTAGAAAGATAAATATCAGATTTATTTACCTGCGTGTCATGTGATCACAGACCATGAATATGCAAATATGTTTAAATTATTGAAATAACTAAATCATAAAAATATCAAATAGATCAATAAAATAAAAAATACATATTTTTTTAATCTAAAAACAAAAAAATATTAAATGATTGCAGTTGTTGAAATTTTGTTCATATTTAAATATATTTAAACATTACATTTCAAATATGAATAAATTTGAATCCTATGCTAAATGATTTTCGGTTATGTCAAAGTGTTCATAATGCAGATTTTGGTTAGTATTTAAAAGTTCCTCGAGATTGCGTTATTAGATTTAGTCTTTGTTTTGTGAGTACATGTGTGGAAAGAGATATGAAATAGCATCTGTACATTAAAATGCATTTACAAACAAATGTTCACTTTACTAGTAGTATACTCTCTAGTGCTAGTGATGGTTGAGTGAACTCTACTGATCTCTTTCTCTGTTCTCCGAGCAGCTCGTGAGTTGGACGGCGTCAATCTGAGAGGGTTTTATATCTGGAAGCTTCAGGACCATCATGATCTTCAGTTCGGTCTCTTCAGCTCCGCCGCTCATCACTCTCGACCCAAAGCGTCCGTTAGCCTGTACCGTGACATCATCACCCACCGCGGCTTTCCGTCCGCTGCTGACCCGCGACCTTTGACCTGCCGGGACGCAGACGACGGCTCGAGCTGCGAACTCTGCACACGCATCGCAGAGAACAAACCGCTGCTGTTCTTCAGCGTCTGCATGTCCATCAGCGCCTCCATGCTCTGCGCGCTCGTCATCATCTCTGTGGTGAGGAAGAGGAGGAGGAGGACGCCGATTAACGTCAGGCCGCAGAGACTCAGAGTCCAGCAGAGGTTCCCCATGATGAGGGTGACACACAGAACAGGGCTCCTGCGCAATTAAACCTTCAAATGAATGGAATAGTTCAGGCAAACATGAAAATACACTCATCCTATGGCCATCCGAGATGTAGATGAGTTTGAGAAATGTGTCTCTGCATCAGTGTCTCAGCAATGGATGCCCTGCAGTGAATGGGTGCCGTCAGAATGAGAGTCTGATAAAAACATCACAATAATCCACAGTCCATCAGTTAACATCTGGAGAAGACAAAAGCTGAAACCAATCATTCAAGTTCATAATCAGAGCAATTTCCAGCTAATTTTCAATTTTGGGAGAACTATTCCTTTAAGCATTTAAACTCTTTCATGTATTGGGACAACATTTGGTGGAAATGATCATCAGTGTGTCCTAAACATGCCTGAAAAGTTTGAAAACAGCGCCACCTAGTGTTCAGAAGATACAGTCTCTAGTCCATGGGTGTCAAACTCAGTTCCTGGAGGGCCACAGCCCTGCACAATTTAGATGCAACCCTAATTAAACACACCTGATCCAGCTAATCAAGTCATTAAGGCTTATTTCTACAAACCTGATGAAGAAACAAACTCATCCTAATCGTGGATGGCCTGAGGTTGAGGACATTAAAGGAAATGTTATTTTTGGATGAACTGTTGCTTCAAACCAGGGGCGTAGCCACGGGTGTGCCGGGGTGTGCCGGTGCCACCCACAGTGGCAGCTGGCACACCTAAAAACAGATGCAGAATGATAATTTTTTTAATCCTAATAAACATGGGCAGCGCAAAGGAGGGGCTAGCAGATGCTTCAGCACCCCCAAGAAAGACCAAAGCACCGCCATTGCACCCATAATAAATGAAATAAATTAAAAACATTGTACTTATTATTACACATTCATAACTCTGCATTGCAATATAACGTGACGTGATTAGCAGGCGCACTTTTCGAATTGACAGCATTTTATTAAAAAAATTGATCGGTTCCTTGTGCCAAGAAGGCCTGTCCCCGACTAAAGATTTCACTAGTCACACATAAATTGATTAATATAATAACTTGGGCTACTAACCATCCTTTAATATATAGGCGTATAGCCTATTCCGCGCCCAAGCGCATGTCTAAAGCGTGCAACGGCAAAAGTAGGCTAATGATTATGAATGTTGGGGGAAAGGCAAAATAAAACATTTTAATTGTTCGTTAATAAACTAGTGATTTCTTCTCAGTCAGTGTCGGCTGAAAATATAAAGTTGCAGAATGCGACGCTGACTTTAATATAGAAATGTACCTTTTCATTCCGACTACGTAATTCAAGATTTGTATTTTTTGGTTCGTTCGTTTGTTTAATAAAGTAGCCGGTTCATTGCTGTGACGCGCTCCATTTCACGGAGACTGCATGAGACGGCAGAAAGCACATCTTGTTTCTCTATGTATTGTTTCTCTGTGTAGCCTACATAAATAAAAGCATATATATATATGAACTTGCTGTTGAATTTTGTATTTTTGAAAGTTCAATAATATAAAAAAAACTTGCCGGACGGATTCATTACCCCGCTTTGTTCCGGGACCTCACAATTTACAGATTAAGCAGTGCTTACAATATTTGTTAATTTAAAATTTAATTAAAATTTTAAATTATTTTCCAAAATAAATAAATTATAATAACATAATTGAGGCATTCAAGGCCAGACCACGCCGTCTCGCCCTTTGAGCAGCTAACAGGCACCATTAAATGTACTGTGCTCTGTTGTTGGCGATCCTGAATGTAATGTATAAAAAATATTTGACTGCTTTCTCTAATGTGTCTTGCAAGACATCTATTCAAGATTGTTTATTGCACCAAAAGTAATTTCAAAGGAACATTATATGTAGGCCCGTGTACAGTTTAAGTCACCATTGCAGGATGTGCAAAATGTTAATGATTTAATAAAAGGAGGGATTATTTAAAAGCATTTTGTTTTTATTTAGTAGAGCAGCTACAGCTGTTTTTACATAATATATTTTTACATAGCCTTAGTCACTGAAGTCAATGATTATTCTTTGATAAAGTAAATGTGCTTTGCTCACTGTATAATGTGTTCGTTGTTTGAATAACCGTGGAAATGCGGTGTTATAATTACAAACTTAAAATGTATTTTTATTAAACCTGTGATCATCAGGTTAAATAGGAGTTTAGTCTTATTAAAATATGTGACATAAATTGTACTTGCCTAAAAGGGGTTTATGATGTGTGTAGTTAATGATTAGGCTACAGTGAGCGCGTTTGACTAGAGCGCAGTTAAAGAGCTGTTGTAGGTTATACTGTATGTGATTGTCGGTGACACTCTTGAGCGAGAAAGCTTCGGAAAATGGAAAAAAACAACAACAACAACAAAAATATAGCTGCAAGCAGCGATAACCAGGGTTCAAGAATTTGAAGGCCTAAGGTGGTATGCTTTTAGGGTCTAGGCCAACATAGCTGGATGCATGGCTGACAGTGAAACTCATCGAAAATGGACAATAGGCTCACACACACACACACACACACACACAAATATAAATGAAATGGTTAAACTATCATATTAATAATCATTAAGCTTGCTTACACAGATACACACACAGAATAGTTTAACAGACACATGTAGCCTACACAAAAATAAAATGGTTAAACGAACATATTAATACCCAATAAGCATGCTATTTTTTATTTAATTTTTTTCATTAATCTGACAATAAATGTGGCACACCCAGTTTTTCTGATGCACATCCAGAGTCTCCTTTCTGGCTACGCTCCTGCTTCAAACACAGAAAAATATGCAGAAACAAAGTGTAATCTCATCCTGCACATAATTAAACAACAAATATATTCATATCAACTATGATTGTGCCACAAAATGCAGCAGTTCCGTGTTCAGTGTGGACTGAGTTAAAACACTTAGCAGTAAACCAGCAAACATAATGCACTTTAAAATGCACACATTTAAGTACAGCCAACCTGAAACATTACATGAGATAAAACAGCATACAACCCAAACCCTCTCTAACCCTGAAGATTTCACAGCATACGTGCAGCGATACAAGAAAAGGACTTTTTGTCCATCCAAAACAATAATCCCACCTCAAAATATGACACGATATACAGCTCAAACAATGCACATTTATGCTTTAACAACAATACAAGCGTCACGTTTCTGCTTTAAACTCTCCAGAATGATTCCTTCATTTAGTTCAGGATCTCGTCTTGAACCCAGAGGAAGGCTTGTGTATATTTCTATCTGTCTCTGTCCTTGCCGAATCATCCATGAGGAGACACTGCTGCATCTGAATACACATCGCTTGGTTTTAGTTCAATAGATTAATGCCCGACTTTTACTTTTCGATGGATTTTGAATGAATTTGACTGAATTTTTAAAGTGAAGGAAAACAGAAACAGTTTAATGATGAATGTGTGCTGGATGCTTGGATGTTTCACTTCCCCAAACTACAGTCATTTACTGATATTGGCCAAGTTATTTACTCTCAGAGATGGAGCCTCACATGGAAATACTTTGACTTTGTTGCAAGCTTCTTAAAGTCTCTCAATCAGAGAAACCATTCATGTCGCAATAAACGGTTGTTACATGTTTTATTTTGTTTTGAATATGTATTGCATAACCTAACTCTAAAACATCTGATTTATAATATTTGCTTATTTGAGCCTGGAGCACAAAAGCAGTCATAAGCAGCACGGGTATATTTGTAGCAATAGCCAACAATAAATTGTATGGGTCAAAATTATTGATTTTTATTTTATGCCAAAAAATTATTAGGATATTAAGATCATGTTCCATGAATATATTTAGTAAATTTCGTACCGAGTAAATATATAAAAACTGAATTTTTGATTATTAATATGCATTGCTAAGAACTTTATTTGAACAACTTTAAAGATGATTTTCTCAATATTTAGATTTTTTTGCACCCTCAGATTCCAGATTTTCAAATATTGTCCAAACCATTCATCAATGGAAATAATCTAGAATATAAATCTCATTTCAGAAGATTGGCCCTTATGTGGTCTAGGGTCACATATGTCAAAATAGGAAGTTTAACAAAAATCATTGCTTAAATTGAGCAGCTTTGTTTGACTGGTTTTGGCAGAATATGCAATACCATATTTGACCAGCAGATGATTTGCTCTTTCTGCTGATTTACCGATGCTTTAGAGTTACAGAAACACTGGTAGATGACAGATAGCATGCATAGCTCTTTATCTTTCATAAGAGATATCCATCTTTGAACAAACTTTAGCGTGCAGTCTGTATTTACCCCGAGGACTGATAATATGGATATGAGAAACCATAAGCGCTTTATTTGTCTCAGACGCAGTTAATGCTGTTAACCATTATAAACACTACCCAAGGCTCTCTAAATGTGTGACTAAGCAACCATAATATTTTATTTGAGCTTTAGGTGTTTCATCAAAGAGTCGGGAGTATTTTAAAGCACCAGGTGACGGCCTGCTCCTGGCCCGAGGGATGAAGGTAATTATGTGTAATTATGGCCACTAGTTTTGAGCAAATTAAAGTTGCGTTTCAATATGAAAATGCAATATAGCCTATGACAGTACATTGCTCTTTATCAAGAGTGTTATTGCCATATATGTTATTATAAGGCGATATATAGCTTACTTTTCACAGACTTCTGGGTGAAGATATAACTTAATAAAATAGGCTATATAAAATCCCCCTAGCAAAATTTGTGTATATACATATTTAATAATATTTTATTGCAACCATATGTTAGAATTATTATATTTATATATGCAACATCATTTAAATATGTGCATATATATATATATATATACATATGTACACACACAAATCTGTTTATAAATGCATTTGTCATTAAAAAAGTATATAATATCAACATGTATTGTCAGGTTACACATACAAATTAACATTTTACTCCTTATTACTGCTCCTCGTTACTATGAATATGGTTTATACAATAATAAACTATAAAATTTATAATAAAAAAATTGTGTAAACAAGCAGAAATTATGAAAACAACCTCTATGAAAGTTATTTATATTCCCCGGTATTTAATATAAGTAATAACAGCAACATTAAATATAACACAAATATGATATTTGCACATTTTTGAGAGTATGTGAAGTTTATCAGCATGACAACTCTCAGAATGTTCTGACAAGATTCTCTCAAAGTTATGAACAAATGTTCTTCCAGTTACATTAATATAATTATTATTCACAGTTATCTGATCTTTAACGGCGTTGTCAAAACTTTAGCACAAAAGCATGATTTATACGTTTATGGAGAGCTCTGAAACAGCTGGACGTTCATCTAAGATGGTTTAGAGAGCATTCAAAATCAACATCCCCATAACGTTTATTTTTATCATAAGTTGTTTTTTGAAAATTAAAAAATCTGGATGATTTGAACGTTTAGAAAACATTCCGAAATAATGTTTTCATAAATGATATTTTTCGATCATATTTTAGTATAGCTGTGTGTGAGTCGAGTTGTTTGGTGAGTCTCAGATGCTGTATTTGAAGCGCTCTGAAGACAGACGCTCAGGTTTTCTGTGTTTGTGTCTCTTGTGTTGTGTTACACATGTTGTTTTCCTCGGATCGAGCTGATTCTTGTCCAGCATCCTCTTTGAACAGTCGTCTGATCTAATCAAACTGTGTCTCCAAACACAATCACATGCACCGCCGAGGCTATAAAACTACAATCACATGTCCTACAACTCTCATCCACTCCAATTGAGTTTGATCTTCAGCCCTGGGTGCAAAGCAAAGGTTTATTGTGCTTTTGATTGCAGCTGTTTGCTGGTCTTCCAGCCTGATGTCTTTCGAGGGATATTGAAGCTGTTCTTCAGGAGTGACACGATGAAAGATGATAAGATTTGAGTGTTGTTCTTAGCAAATAATTAATCTTCATTTCTAAACATATTCACTTTTATGTCATTTATTTTATCATGATTTGTATTAAAACTATCTGATTTCCACGTTTTTCTTTGTTTAAATGAAGGTTACGTTAAAAGAGTTTTGCCTTTATTCATTACATCATTTATTTTCAAATGCCTTGAATGTAGGCGTATTAAAAAAAAATCACAATCCCAGACATAAACATTAAAACTTAAATATAAAACAAATCATACAAATATGAATTATTGCTTTATACAATTTGTAGTTTGTTTTATTTTAAATTATTCGAATTATTTTAACTATGAGTGAAATAAACTATATTTTTTAATATTGTGTAAAAATGATTTGTCATTATTGTCAAAATTATATCTCAGCTGTGATGTCATTTGAAATTTTCCCTTTAACTTTTTTATTGCTCTACTCTTTTTAGACAACTACGTTGATCAAGAGCTTGAGATTAAATATGAGAAATGATGTGTGGAGAAAACTGAAATATAATGGTAAATATCACTTTTTTTATTGTTTATTATTTATTTTTGTGCACAATTTTTAATCTGGATTTTTGTTCAGGTTATGCAAAACATGCAAATATTGTGTACACTTATGATGCATAACAAAAATACTAAATATGACATTAGTCTTACATGCACTGCATACATTTTTATTTTTTTTAATAAAACAGATTATTGGAGTATATTTCTACTTTTATATTTAACATTTTCAGATGTAATTAAATGTGTTACTTGCCATTTATTTTTTTAATATTTGTGAAATTTAGAAACAATTTCTAAAACAGTTTTTAATGCAATATTGAAATGTAAAATCTTATGTAATGTTTGTTATATTGATGAAAGTTGGGTGTCGATTGTTGTTTTTCATTACTGCATTATGTTATTGCTATTTGTCTCATTGATCTTGCCATGAATATAGTCACAGATGCTGGTATGGCAATAAAAACAGACCAACAAATAATAAAATAACAATAGTAAATCATCATAAAAAATATGACATAATATTTGGTGCAAAGAAATAGTGCAGCAAGAAGACCAGTTAGTCTTTAAAATGTTGTTTCCACTAGTCAAATGAAGTCAAGTCATCATTATTTATATAGTACTTATTACAATACAAAAAAACAACAACATAAAACCAGGGAAATAGTGTGTCTTTCTCCTCTGACCAGACAAAACCTTGGGGTTTAGTACCGAGCCTTGGGGTACTCCATACTAGGGGTTTCACAGACAAGTATACTAATCGACTTCAGTGCTCTGCATGATGCTTTAAGCTTGAAGTCGACTAGTCGCTGGTCCTATAGAGGGCGCAATAGGATAATAAATCCACATTTACGCTCCGTTTCCAAACAGTTAAAATTACAAACTAATTCATACTCTGAATGCGCTCCACAAGACGTGTGTGACTATATCACTGGATGCTGGAAATTGAACAGCAGAATACAGGTTTTAAACACTTATTGTACAGGTAAGTTAATCACGTTCTAATCTAATGCGCTGCTGCACTGTAACGCACACACATAGCTACAGACAGTAGCACATACAATACATCACGCACACAGCTATAGACAGTAGCGCGTACAATACATCATGCACACATAGCTACAGACAGTAGCGCGTACAATACATCACGCACACAGCTACAGAGAGTAGCGCGTACAATACATCACGCACACATAGCTACAGACAGTAGCGCGTACAATACATCATGCACACATAGCTACAGACAGTAGTACGTACAATACATCACGCACACAGCTACAGACAGTAGCGCGTACAATACATCACACACACATAGCTACAGATAGTAGCGCGTACAATACATCACACACACATAGCTACAGACAGTAGCGCGTACAATACATCACGCACACATAGCTACAGACAGTAGTGCGTACAATACATCACGCACACATAGCTACAGACAGTAGCGCGTACAATACATCACGCACACATAGCTACAGACAGTAGCGCGTACAATACATCACGCACACATAGCTACAGACAGTAGCGCGTACAATACTTCACGCACACATAGCTACAGACAGTAGCGCGTACAATACATCACGCACACATAGCTACAGACAGTAGCGCGTACAATACATCACGCACACATAGCTACAGACAGTAGCGCATACAATACATCACGCACACATAGCTACAGACAGTAGCGTGTACAATACATCACGCACACATAGCTACAGACAGTAGCACGTACAATACATCATGCACACAGACTCATTCAGCGCAAAAATGTGTTGTCAACACTGTTCTGTGATTTCTGGGTAAAATAGCTTAGAAACTGAAAAGTTCAAGCATATATTTCTTAATAACTAAATCCCACAGCTTCACTACTAGTAGAGAGACGCTGCAGGTAGAATTAATTCACTTGCAACCGCTCTCACTAATGCATGCATTCATATGAATGTAATCTTTACTGTACTACTTATTTGTATCTGATTTAGAACGAGCAGGTGAGAAATATAACGACGCAAAGACTAAAGAACTGATCAAAATAAGCTGTTATAGGGCAATAGTCATGTGGGCAGCGCTGTGTCATATTTCATAACTGTGCACAAGGTGTTTGTCACAGCTCCAGACTTATTTGTTCATTAATGACGTCATCAGCGACAAGTCGACTTCGACTCGACATAAACGACTTTAAATCAGAAGTCGTTCAACCCCTAGTGTCAGGGTTCTGTCACTTCGGTCTAGTGTTATTCATGGTTTTGTGACAGAGCCCTGATACTCCCATCATGTCCACGTTTTCATGTGAGCGCGCGGCTTCGAGTGTGCTCGAGTCGCACGCTCTCTCGTCTGCGTGCCTTGTTTCATGTTGGAGCGTGGTGTTTGGATCCCGGCACTCATGTCTTGAGTTTCGGTTCATGTCGGGGTTCGGACACTCGCGCTCCATTTTCTGTCATTGTGTGAGTGTGCGGTCTCGAGTTTGCTCGGCACCGCGCACTCTTGTCCACGTGTGTTTTGTTGTGTTGCACGCAGTTCGTGTTTCTATCGGCTGCGTGCATTTATGTTATATCTTGTGCTGTGTGGCACGCAGCTTGTATATTCATTGGCTGTGTGCTTTCATGTTGTCATGTCTTGTGTGAAGACGTGGCTTATGAGTTTTCTCATTAGCTGCGTGTTCATGTCCTGTTTTGCACATGGCTGGTGATTTGTTTGCTGGCCATGTGCTTGTGTTTCTGTTTTGTGTGAGTAAGTGGCTTCTGTCCTAGTTTTCTGTGTGCCATGTGCTCTCATGTCAATTTGTCTTGAACCCACCCATCTTGTTACCTGTTTATTGATTAATTTTCCCCAGCTGCTTTCCCTCGTTACCCTCCTCATTTGCTCCCTTTATAATCTCCTTGTGTTTGCAGTTCCGTGTGGGTTCGTTACCATATGTTGGGTCGTCTATGGCTTGTGTCCAGTCCAGCCAGTCTGCTTTTCCCCTACGGGGTAGTTTTTGTTTGTTTTGTTTATCATTGTTATTAAAAGTTCTCGTTTAACCTCTTGCATTTGGGTCCTCGCCTCATCCATTCCCTCAACCCTGACACCTAGTGCATACTACACTTGTGAAAATGTTACAGATTATTCAGAAAAGTTATTATTATAAAAATTGTATTTTGCATCCCATAGAAAACCAAGCCTATTTTGAGGCTGTTTTAAATTAAATATAACATTTTTTTAAGTTATTAATAAATATATTTAATCATAATACACGTATTTAGACGATGAATGTTGTATATTATTTAGACAATGGATATTGGATATTGTGAATACTGATATATATAAATGAAACCGAGTATGAAGGGCATGATCTAAGAGAGTTTACCGTGCCCACAGCGTGCGTTTCAGAAAAAGCCAAATTAAATTTGATCTGCCAGATAAAACATCTTTCATTCTCTCTTCTGCTTCTTCTTTCTTCTTCTCTCTCCATCCATCCATCATCGTCTCTCTCTCTCTCTCTCTCTCTCTCTCTCTCTCTCTCTCTCTCTCTCTGTTGTTCTCTCTCTCTCTCCCTCCCTCTCCATCTCTCTCTCTTGTTCTCTCTCTCTCTCTCTCTCTCTCTCTCCATCTCTCTCTCTCTCTTGTTCTCTCTCTCTCTCTCTCTCTCTCTCTCTCTCTCTCTCTCTCTCCTCTCTCTCTCTCTCTCTCTCCCTCTCAGACTCTGTAACTCATGAGAGGATCAGAGTTCATGTTAATCATTGATCCGAGCTTCATCTTCCTGCACTCTCAGATCTCTCTTTCTCCTTCTATCTCTCTCTCACTACGTGCTTCTCCTTTGCTTTTATTAATAATGTTTTGGTTTTCCAGCGGAGGACGATGAGTGGATTTGTGCACCTGTAGGTGGGTCAAGATGTTAGGTGTCTCGTCTGTGTGTGTCTCTTTAGTGCTGATCTTATGGGGAACGTCTGAGAAAGTCCAGGGAAAAGCATCTAAGCTGAATGAGACGCTCCTGCAGACTGGTGTGTTTCCCGACGGGTTTCTGTGGGGCGTTGGGTCCGCGGCGTTCCCGACCGAAGGATCCTGGGATGCGGATGGGAAGGGCGAGTCGGTTTGGGATCGCTTTACCCATCATAAGGATCCATCCAGCGGTAGCTACATCCAATGGGAGGAGGATCTGAAGTCGGTTCAGTATCTAGGTGTGAACTTCTACACTTTTTCTTTATCCTGGACACGGATTTTCCCAAATGGAAACCCGAAGGAGATTCCCAACCCGGCCGGAGTGCAGCATTACCGGCGTTTGATCAGAAAGTTAAAGGAGCTTCAGGTGGAGCCGGTCGTGACTCTGTTTCACTGGGATTTCCCGCAGGTCCTGCAGGAGCGGTTCGGAGGCTGGCTCAACCGTAGCATGGAGGATGTTTTCGCCGATTATGCCGCGTTTTGTTTCCGAACCTTCGGTGCCGAGGTTCGCTACTGGATTACGATGCATAACCCGTTTCTCCTGGCCGTCCAGGGCTATGGGACCGGCGCTCACGCTCCCGGGGTGACCGGAGACCCCGCTGACCCCTTCATCGCCGCACACAACCTCCTCAGGGTGAGTCTGGGGTCAGAGGTCAGAGGTTGGGCTGGTTTTCAGCTCAGCCGTAATAATGCCGAAATAATGCAGCGGTGTGACTGTGATCTTCACAGTGAAAGATATTTAGGGATACATGAGCTTCCAATAACCACAAATGTGAGATAAATAAAAATAAAAAAAACTATTTTGTTTTTAATATTTCTGTTAAAAATATTCTGGCAACATTTTACACCAAAATCAACTGAATGTATTTTGTATAAAGAAGATAATGTGTATATGAACATTACTGTAATGTGAAGTTTTATTAGTTTTTATTCTTAATAGTAATTTTAATTGCATTAAAATCGTCTTAGACAAACCATTACAGTAATTTATCAATTGTATGTACATGTTTTTATTTTATTTTTTTTCTTAAATAATTTTAATGACATGAATAAAAAAATCAGTGTAATAATTACTATATATATATATATATATATATATATTAATTATTATTATTATTGTTTAATCCCTCAGAAGCTATGCTTTATTTTGTCATATTTTTATTTTATTATTTTTCTGATAACTTTGATTTTAACAAAAGTGACAAAAGTGAAATAACAGCAATGCTTTTTAACAACTATAACATATATAATTGTATTTCCATGTTTTTAGTTGCTCTACAAAACAAAACTGCTAAATATGATAAACAGCCTAGTAAAGACATGAACTGTTCTTTATTACATCCATATCTACATAATCACTACATGGGGTGTTTCTGCTCAAATATAACCACAGAAATACGTTTTGCGCCACAAAATCATCTCTGCTTCTGTATCCGAAAGCCAGACAGTGTGCAGTGATTTCTGGTTTGCTCTGGTGTCTCCGCAGGCTCATGCGAAAGCGTGGCACGTTTACGACAAACACTTCCGACACCATCAGCACGGTAACGTCTCCATCACGCTCGGCTCTCATTGGGTGGAGCCTCTCCATGGCCAGGCCACGCCCACCAATCTGGAGCTCTGCCAGAAGGCCATGGAGGCCGTGGTTGGCTGGTTCGCCGAGCCCATCTATGGAAGCGGAGATTATCCCGAGTCTCTGAAGGCCTCGCACCGTGGTGTGATCCCAGAGTTCAGTGCACAGGAGCGGCTCTGGATCAAGGGCACCGCAGATTTCTTCTCTCTGGCGTTTGGGCCAGAGACTTTGAGGGTGGGCCAAGGACTGGCACGGTTTGGGCAGACGGTGAAGCTGGACCTGAGGGGAGTTCTGGTCTGGGTCCAGCAGACGTATGGAGATCCGCAGGTTCTGGTGGCAGAGAGCAGCTGGTTCTCTGATGCTTCGGTCGGAGTCCAAGACACAAAGGCAATTTATATGATGAAGAGGTTCATCATGCAAGTCATGCAAGGTGAGTGTATCTTTTAAACCTGTTCACACCTGGTGTTATGTGCATCTCATATGAACATTTACAATTAAAATTAGTTTTTGCACAAAAAATATGTATATATTTATTATAAATAAACAATATTTATTTATTGATTAATAAATCATATTTAACATGGTAAAAAGTCATATTTATGAATACATTTTTATGGATAGTTGTATAATATTTACATTGAAATATATATTTGTACAATTATTTTTGACAAATACATGCATTTTATCACAAATCAATGTAAATGTATAATTGTTTAATAAATACATATAAAATGTTTATTTGTTAGTTTTTTCTAAATAAATATATTTCAGGTAAAAGTATTTGTTAATACATTTTTCATGAAATTATTTTTAACTAAACAATATTAATAAATAAACAAAATGCATACATTTATTTGTAGTAAATACATACATTTTATTTATTCATGAATGTATTATACATTAATCATATTTTTTATTTATACATTTATTGGAGGATTTATTGGTGGATATTTTATTTATTATTCATTAGTTATTCAGTAGTTATTCATTTATTTCTATATAAATTTATTTTCAATGAATACATATTTATTAATAGATTTATTTTTAATAAATACATACATTTTTTTTACTTATACATAGTTATTTGAAATAAATATAAACATTTTCAATTTAATAAATGCATTAATAAAAAATATTAATTTTGTCTGAATAAAGTAAAAATAAATAATATGTATTTGTCAGACCTGTGTCTCCTTGTCTTGTGTCTCCCTTCCTTCCATATATGGTCCTTCCTGTTTCCTGTTCATTATTAATTCAGTTATTCCCAGCCATGTGTCTTGATTATGTTCCAGGTGTGTCTAGTTAGTTCTGTCTATTTAGAGTCTGTTCTGCCCCATGTTTTCTATCGGTTGTTAAACATCATGTCCATGTCCTCCTGTGTTCCTCTGTTGGAGTCTCTGATGTTTGTGGAATTAAAAGAACTCATATTTGAAGTATCTCCTCGTCTCCTCGTTCCATACCCTTGAGGAGGGTGACAGAACAACCGACCTACAATGACTACAGCTGAGAACGTGCTGTGGGGATTGCGGCAGGGCAGTCTAAGGTTGGAGAGATATGTGGAGGAGTTTCTTGAGCTCTCTAACCAGGTGAGCTAGCACGACACCGCTCTAGGTGCGTGTTTCTATCTGGGGTTGGATGATGAGACTATACGCTGTGATCTTCCCACCGGTAACTATCCCCTGATCGAGCTGATCAATCTTGTGCCGTTTCTTAACGGTTCTGATTTGGAAGTCGAGGTAATTCTGGCGTTTCGTCATCCCGCTCCAGCTGGAACGCGCGGCGCCTCCCCAGCTCATCCCATGCTGAGAACCTCCGCATACCTCTCCAACGGCTCCCCCCGTCTACCCATCTCTAAAGACCCTCCTAAGTCTCCGCTGGTCCTGTCCAGCTCTCCTTCCTCTTCGCGGGTCACGTCCAGCTCTCCGTCGTCGCAGCTGGTTCCGTCCAGTTTAGCGCTTTCCGAGCGCCCCCAAGAGTCAGCGCTTCCCGAGCGCCCCCAAGAATCAGTGCTTCCCAGTACCGCCTCTGTCCTCAGCCCAGAGCCGTCAGCAGCCAACGCAAGTCTGCCACCTGCGGCTCTCCTGAATTCGCCGCCGTTCACGGCCAACTCAAACCTCGGGCGCCCTCCAGTGTCTGCTCCTAAACAGCGCCCTCCAGTGCACGCGCATAGACAGCGCACTCCAGAGCCTGCATCCGATCCAGGAGCTCACCGAGTCCACTCCAGAGCCGCTCTGTTCCAGGAGCTCACCGAGTCCATTCCAGAGCCCACTCCGGTCCAGGAGCTCACAGAGTCCACTCCAGAGCCCACTCCGTTCCAGGAGCTCACAGAGTCCACGGCAGAGCCCACTCCAGTCCAGGAGCTCCCAGAGTCCACTACAGAGCCCGCTCCGGTACAGGAGCTCACAGAGTTGCTTCCAGGGTTGCCCCCAGGTGTCCGCGCTTCCAGAGCGCCCCCAGGTGTCCACGTTTCCAGAGCGTCCCCAGGTGTCCACGCTTCCGGATGCCCCCTAAGTGCCCGCGCTTCCCGAGTGCCCCCCGGCCGGCGATTCACCCCAGAAAATGATTTGGGGGGCTAACCGCCATGGCTGCCCGAGTCCCCTGCTCCGCCATGGTTGCCCGAGCTCCCTGCTCCGCCATTGGTCCCAGAGCGGCCGTCCCCCTGGAGGCCACCTGTCCAGGCTCCATATCTATGCATCTGTGTTCTCTCAGCTGTGATAAACTCTATGTAATGTCTATGCATCTTTGTTCTCTCAGCTGTCTCTGTAGACGGAGTGCATGTGTTTGGATACACGGCTTGGACTCTGCTGGACGGGTTCGAGTGGAATCACGGTTACAGCATACGGAGGGGATTATTCTACATCGACTTCAGCGAACCTGAGCGCCGCAGACTCCCGAAGACCAGCGCTCAGTTCTACAGACGACTGGTCAAAGACAACGGCTTCCCCGACGAGAACACGCCGCACATCGAGGGCCGATTCCCGTGTGACTTCCAGTTCGGTGTGTCCGAGTCAGTGTTACCGGTGAGAGAAGAGACAAACTCTTCATCTGTTACTGAAGACTGGGCTTTCTTCTAAAAACAATGTTTTAGCAGATATTACAAATGGATCCAGTCATATTCTGTTTTATTCTGCATAACAGGGGTCAAACCAAACAAAAATATTGTGAGAAACTTTACATTGTCTAACAGGCCTACATTGCATTGAGAACTTTTTATTTTTGAAGATTTATCAACGTGGTTTTTAAAATTATAGTTCATAATGGTTATTCGTAATAATTTATAATTTATCTTATAACTATGTAAATAAATTAATTATGAATAAGAAATGCAATTAATTAACTACTTAATAGCACCTTTCACACTGCTTTCGCAAGTACAGTATTAAAGTGCTGGGATAATTTTGCACGAAATATTTCCCAGTATCATTTAAAGGGTTGCATTCGCACCGACACTGGGTTCTAAGAAGTGACGTAAGCCAGTCGACAGTGACGTCATTTGTGCGCGGCGTTCAACAATGTAAACAAAGAAGAACAACGTTAACAATGGAAAGATGGAGGACGTTGAACGCATTTAGCCAATCAGCGTACACTTATGTCACGATAGTTCCTTTGTAACTGTTTTAGACCCTACTCTGAAGTAGGAGCTAATTTACGGAGAGTTTACGGAGTTGCCGGAACTAAAACCGTTCCTAGTTCCCACGGTGCGAACATGCCAAAAAGTGGGTAGTTCCACAATTAGTTCGGGTACTATGAAAAGGTTCATAAAAAGGTATTTTTATTTTGATATATTTATGTATGTGTGTGTGCGTGTGAACTGGTATATATGGTTTATGAGGACACAAATCTGTATAATAACATGGGTATTACAACAAGAAGGTGGTTTATGAGGACACTGCCTATGTCCCTGTAAACCAAAAGGTTTAAAAAACATAATAAATGTTGTTGTTTTTTTATCTGAAAATGCACAAAGTCTCCTGTGAAGGCAAAGTTTAGGTGTAGGGCAATAGCACATACAGTTTGTACAGTATAAAAACCAGTACGCCTATGGAGAGTCCCCGTAAACCAACGTGTGTGTTGGTTGTGTGGTGTGTGTGTGTGTGTGTGTGTGTGTGTGTGTGTGTGTGTGTGTGTGATTTGGCTCCACTTAGTCTCATACTGTAGTTTTCAGTGCATTTTAAATCTCTGACTCGTATAGTTTGTGAGCACTTCATGTTAATTTCTCTTCCTGTTCTCCAGGTGCATCTGCATCCCTTCTCACCACAGTTCACCGATCCGCAGCTGTACCGCTGGAACCTGTCGGGCGACAGCGCTCTCTTGCCCGTGACGGGCGTCCTGCTCCACACGCGGCCGGCGCAGTGCACTGACTTTCTGTTCATCCAGCGGCACCTCCTCCTGCTGGGGGTCACGGGGTCAGCGCACTACCGCTTCGCCCTGGACTGGACGCAGCTCTCGCCCGGCGGTGACCCGGAGAAGCTCCGCTTCTATCGCTGTATGCTGATAGAGCTCCGGCGCAGAGGGATCCAGCCGGTCGTGACGCTGTATCACCCCAGCTACCGCTCGCCCTCGCTGGGTTTGCCCGAAGTGCTACATGCTAATGGTGGGTGGAGGAACGCTAGCACTATAGAAGCGTTCGTCAGCTATGCTGCGTTCTGCTTTCATGAATTTGGAGCCTTGGTGTCGATTTGGATCACTGTTAACGAGCCGAACCGAATAATGGAAGCGTACACAGAAGACCGGAAAACTGCTGCGCGTCACTTGCTATTAGCGCACGCAAAAGCATGGCGTATTTATGCCGAACAGTTTCGACAGAAACAGGGCGGAGCTGTTAGTTTGGCTCTTCATGCTGATTGGGTGGAACCGGCCAATCCGTTTTTAGAATCTCACAAATCCGCCCAGCAACAGTTTTTGGATTTCGAAGTGGGGCGATTTCTTGACCCTCTGATTGGTGGAGGGAATGAGGGGCGTGGCAATGCTCTAATTGGCTTCTCTGAAGACGAGAGGGCAGAGCTTAAAGGGGCGCTGGATTTTGTGGCTCTCAATCACTTCACGACACGTTTGGTGTTACCATGGGAAGACGCGAAGCCGCCGGAGCACGGCTGTGCGCTGATGACGGACGTCACCTGGCCGGTGTCGCACCTGAGGCAGGCGCTCGTGCCTTGGGGCCTCCGCAGGATGTTGGGATGGGTGAGGGATCGCTATGGTGACCGCCTCCCCATCATAATCACGGCGACAGGAGTGGACGATCAAGCGGTTCATGATGACCAGCTGAGACAGAGATATATCAGGAGCTACCTGCAGGAGGCGCTGAAAGGTGAGTCTGGATATATATTTATTAGGGTTGTGTATCACCAGCAAAGTCACGATATGATATGTATCCCGATACAGGAATGCACTGAATTTCATCTCAGTAGAATTGAGTAAAATATCTGTTTATTAAACACTGCATACTATCGGGCCGTTGCTAACTATAGGCAGAGCAGCAGTTGAGCTCTGCGTTATGAAGGGTCTTCATAACTGCACCACGGTACAATATAGATAATGGCATATGTTTCATGTTGACATTGTGCACTCCCCATCAGGTACAATATTCTGATTGTTTGCATCTTGATTTTAAGCCCAATAATAATGTACTCGTTCTAATAAATGTATATCGTAATGTACTCAAGGTTCAAGGTTCAAGGTTCTTTTATTCGTCACATACTCAATTCTACAGGATATAATCAGTAGTGAAATGTAAATCAGGACAGGTCCGCTCAATGGACAGTGCAAAAAAAAAAGAAACATAACACAAGAGAATATATATAAATATAGGTAAGAATAAAATAAAAATAAGAAAAAAAATAAGGAGTAAAATGTGCAATGAAATAAAATGTGCAATAAAGTATACTGTGGACTTAATAAATAATAATATAAACAGGGGTGTGCAAGAAGAATGTGCAAACAGGTTGTACCGGGTATGTACACATTATATTCATGTATACATACAGTCATGTAAATGTTATGAGACTGAGTTTGAGTTTAGGAGCCTCATATATATCTGAACATTGCTGGTAGGTTATCATTGCACAAATTAACACGCTCTCTACATTTAAAAAAGAAATAGACAGACCACTTTTTAGCACTGCCCTGCAATTTTATAAAAAACTAAATACAAATAGCTTAATCGCTCAAGAGCTACATTAATAAGCTTATAATTATTATTATATGAGCGTGATTATGAAACATGTCCTCATTATATCTAACAACTACATGAGAGATTAGACAGCGTGTTGGAGAATGCTAGCGTTGCAGTGTGTGTGTTATCTAGCGGTATCTGTTTTACAGCCGCTTTCTCTGAGGTTTAACACCAGGGTCAAAGGTCGCACTGCTGTAATTCTGTCTCAGAGCTGTTAATGAGCGACCTTTGAGACGTTATGAGCACACAGAGACGCACGGCCTTCATGTGGAGACTGTATGATCCTTGAGCCCAGCGCGTCTGCTTTTACAGTGTGTTTGTGCGGATGTGTCACCGTCGCTTCACGCTTTAGTGTGTGTGTGTGTGTGTGTGAGTGTGTGTGTGTGTGTGTGTGTGTGTGTGTGTGTGTGTGTGTGTGTGTGTGTGTGTGTGTGTGTGTGTGTGTGTGTGTGTGTGTGTGTGTGGTGTGTGTG
This sequence comes from Schizopygopsis malacanthus, assembly GCA_027474115.1. Classification (NCBI taxonomy): domain Eukaryota; kingdom Metazoa; phylum Chordata; class Actinopteri; order Cypriniformes; family Cyprinidae; genus Schizopygopsis; species Schizopygopsis malacanthus. The sequence goes on from CM049878.1 coordinate 28,955,105, forward strand.
TGTGTGTGTGTGTGTTTGTGAGAGAGTGTGAGAGAGTGTGTGTGTGTGTGTGTGTGTGTGTGTGTGTGTGTGTGTGTGTGTGTGTGTGTGTGTGTGTGTGTGTGTGTGTGTGTGTGTGTGGCGTGTGTGTGTGTGTGTGTGTGTGTGTGTGTGTGTGTGTGTGTGTGTGTGTGTGTGTGTGTGTGTGTGTGTGTGTGTGTGTGTGTGTGTGTGTGTGTGATTACGTGATAAATCTGTGGACAGTGTGACCTGTTCTTACTTGCGTGCTCATTTGGAAAACAGTGCTTTGTGTGCTAAAACTAAGGTTCAGTGAACACTGGCTAAATATATATCAATAATAATATATCAAAATAAAGTTAAATGCATGTTGAAAAAATCTTAAATATTTTATTTATTAAATATGTTGTTTGTCATGTGACTGTTAACTATATCAGAGAACCATGAGCATGCACATTTTATTGAATTATTGACATATTAACTAAATTATTAAATTATTAAAAAAATTAATAGATATTATAAAATATCTAAATGAAACAATTAATACAATTCTCAAATGTTGTAATTGTTTACCTGCATGTCAAGTGACCATTGACCAAATTAAGAGAACCGTGAACATGCAAATGTGTTAAATTATTGAAATATTAACTGAATCATAAAATGTCAAATTAAAAGTGAATAAATAATTTAAAAATATCAAAATTAAGAAATGTTTACCTGCATGTCATAACCAGTAACCTACATCAGACAACCATGAACATGCAAATTTGTTGCTAAATAATAACTAAATTATCCAATGTAAAAATTAATACATTTAATTAAATAAAAAAATACATACTTAAAATAAAAACAATTCAGTTTGCCCTCATACCATGTGATCTTTGACCAACATCAGAGTCCCATGAAAATGCAAATGATAAATTATTGAAATATTAACTACATTATACAAATATTTATATATATATATATATATATATATATAACAAATTCTATAAATTTGTTTTGACATGAACCGTAAACATGCGCATGTTATTACAATAATAACTAAACCCTGATGTCAAATTAACATGGATACATAATTTAAAATGAAACACTTGCTAGAAAGATAAATATTAGATTTATTTACCTGCGTGTCATGTGATCACAGACCATGAATATGCAAGTATGTTTAAATTATTGAAATAACTAAATCATAAAAATATCAAATAGATCAATAAAATAAAAAATACATATTTTTTTAATCTAAAAACACAAAAAAATATTAAATGATTGCAGTTGTTGAAATTTTGTTCATATTTAAATATATTTAAACATTACATTTCAAATATGAATAAATTTGAATCCTACGCTAAATGATTTTCAGTTATGTCAAAGTGTTCATAATGCAGATTTTGGTTAGTATTTAAAAGTTCCTCGAGATTGCGTTATTAGATTTAGTCTTTGTTTTGTGAGTACATGTGTGGAAAGAGATATGAAATAGCATCTGTACATTTAAATGCATTTACAAACAAATGTTCACTTTACTAGTAGTATAATCTCTAGTGCTAGTGATGGTTGAGTTAACTCAACTGATCTCTTTCTCTGTTCTCCGAGCAGCTCGTGAGTTGGACGGCGTCAATCTGAGAGGGTTTTATATCTGGAAGCTTCAGGACCATCATGATCTTCAGTTCGGTCTCTTCAGCTCCGCCGCTCATCACTCTCGACCCAAAGCGTCCGTTAGCCTGTACCGTGACATCATCACCCACCGCGGCTTTCCGTCCGCTGCTGACCCGCGACCTTTGACCTGCCGGGACGCAGACGACGGCTCGAGCTGCGAACTCTGCACACGCATCACAGAGAACAAACCGCTGCTGTTCTTCAGCGTCTGCATGTCCATCAGCGCCTCCATGCTCTGCGCGCTCGTCATCATCTCTGTGGTGAGGAAGAGGAGGAGGAGGACGATTAACGTCAGGCCGCAGAGACTCAGAGTCCAGCAGAGGTTCCCCATGATGAGGGTGACACACAGAACAGGGCTCCTGCGCAATTAAACCTTCAAATGAATGGAATAGTTCAGGCAAACATGAAAATACACTCATCCTAAGGCCATCCGAGATGTAGATGAGTTTGAGAAATGTGTCTCTGCATCAGTGTCTCAGCAATGGATGCTCTGCAGTGAATGGGTGCCGTCAGAATGAGAGTCTGATAAAAACATCACAATAATCCACAGTCCATCAGTTAACATCTGGAGAATACAAAAGCTGAAACAAACCAGTATTAAGACTTTTTAAACTTAAATACCATAGAGTCCATAATCCATAATAACTCTTCCTCAGTGAAAAAGTGTTCTGGTCTGAATCAGGAGAGAAATCTGCAGCGTATGTGACAAAAACTATGTGAGAGACAACAGCAGATGCACTTTTTCACTGGAGGAAGCATTATTATGGACAATGGACTCATATTTTGGCGATTAAAACGCCTTAATGATGAGTTTGCTTTTCTAATAGATATGGACTAGACCAGGGGCCGGATTCACGAAAATCTTCTTAAGAAATAAGTTAAGACATTTCTAAAGATAAATTCATCGAGGTTCGTAAGAATGTTCTTAAGTGCACTTCTTGAAAAATTCTTAATAATTTCTCAAATATATTCTTAAGAACATCTTAATTTGAAGAATTTGAGTTCTTCTTAAGTTTTGTCTTAAGAACAATCTTCAGAAAAAAAGATACAAATATTCTTAAGAAGAGGGTTTGGGAATATAAAAGATTCGTAACTTTTTTCTTAAGTTAAAAAATAAGAAGAAAATGGCAGTTAAGAAGAAATATCTTCTTAAGAATGTTTCGTGAATCCGGCCCCAGGGGTCTCCAGCCCGCAGATTTCAGCTCCAACCCAATCAAACACACCTGAGCCAGCTAATCAAGGAGTTCAGGGCTATTTGATAATTACAGACAGGTGTGTCGCAGCAGGGTTGAAATCTGCAGGACGGTAGCTCTCCAGGAGCAGGGATGGAGATCCCTGGACTAGAGACTGTATCTTCTGAACACTAGGTGGCGCTGTTCTCAAACTCTTCAGGCACGTTTAGAACACACTGATGATCATTTCCACCAAATTTCGTGCCAATACACGAAAGTGTTCAAATGCTTCAAGGAATAGTTCACCCACAATTGAAAATTGCTCTGAATATGAGCTTGATGGATTAGTTTCAGCTTATTCTAACGGCACCCATTCACTTTCATTGCTGAGACACTGATGAAGTGACACATTTCTACAAACCTGATGAAGAAACAAACTCCTCCTAATCTTGGATGGCCTGAGGGTGAGGACATTAAAAGAAATGTTAATTTTTGTATGAACTGATGCTTCAAACACCGGAAAATATGCAGAAAGAAAGTAGAATCTCATCCTGCACATAATTAAACAACAAATACATCCAGATCGACTATGATTGTGCCACATAATGCAGCAGTTTGGTGTTCCCTGTGGACTGATGTCTGTCATTGCATCTGGTTCAGAGTTAAAACACTTAGCAGTAAACCAGCAAACACAATGCACTTTAAAATGCACACATTTAAGTACAGCCAACCTGAAACATTACATGAGATAAAACAACATACAACCCAAACCCTAACTAACCCTGAAGCGTTCACACCATACGTGCAGCGATACAAGAAAAGGGCTTTATGTCCATCCAAAACAATAATCCCACCTCAAAATATGACACGATATACAGCTCAAACAATGCACATTTATGCTTTAACAAAACTACAAGCGTCACATTTCTGCTTTAAACTCTCCAGAATGATTCCTTCATTTAGTTCCTCTGTAAATGTTTGACTCGGGACCCAGAGCGCTGCTTTCAGGAAGACTTGTGTATATTTCTGGAGGAGCTGTCTCTTGCAGAATCGTCCATCAGGAGGCAAAGCAGCATCCGAATACACATTGCTTGGTTTCAGTTCAAAAGATCAATGCCCGACTTTTACTTTTCGCTGGATTTTGAATGAATTTGACTGAATTTTTAAAAGGAAAACGGAAACAATTTAATGATGAATGTGTGCTGTACATTCTGTAAGACTGTAAATAATAATAACATGAAATAATATTGCTCAATCAAGCTGTATCAAAGCATCCATATGGAAATGTACTGCACGTCCTGATTTTAACGAGTTAGATGTGTTCCTGGGTCAACATATATCGTATGTGCAAAAATGTAATCTTGAGCGTTTCTCTAAACCTAACCTTACCCGTGAGTAATCATGGGACATGATAGATGATGACAGTGACGTACAAGCACCAAACACTGATTATAAGCCTAAACTTCACAATTCAAATCTGATTGGTTGATAACAATGTTGTTCCAGGAACATGTCACACTTGGTAAAATCAGGTTCTGTGAAATGTATTGTTTTATATCAAGAGTGATATTGGCAGTGTGTATACAGTATATGTTATCTGTAAGGCAATATATGTAATTCTCTGGGTAGATGGAAATGTTTTGGCATTTATTTATACCCACGGGAATAATTTAACACTGCAACTCAAGTTTAATAGCCAATAAATGAAGGAAGAACAGAGACGTGACCTTCAAGTTCAACACTTTTATCATCAATCAGTCTTGTTTTCTGAGAAAGTGAACAAATTAAGAGAATTTATGTTTGAAACGAGAAGTAATATCTGTGAGTGAGCTTTGCAAACTATTTGAATTAAGCAGAATTTCTTTTTATCATAAACTCACTTTATTTTCATCAGTTTCTCAGAAAACAAGACTTTTGTTTTTAAGATTACCTCGATTTAAACTGTATACATTTGCACTGGAGAACAAGACAAACTAATCTTTATCTATTAAGAGCACATCAAAAAAATTTATGGAGTCTGATCAAATAAAATATGCTAAATGGAAATATTAGAAGGGTTGCAACTCAAAACATTTTTGCATTTTCAATCTTATTTTAATTATTACTATTAAAGGGATAGCTTACCCACAATATGAAGTTCACCCTGTATGAATGTGTTTGTTCTGCCGAACACAAAGGAAGATATTCTGAAGAGAGTTTGTAATCGTTTTGGGTCACCATTGACTTGACAAATACTGCCTCATTCTTCAGAATATCTTCCTTTGTGTTCAGCAGGACAAACACATTCAAACTGGTCCGGAAATACTTGAGAGTGAGTAAATGATGACCGAATTTTCATTTTTGGGTGAACTGTCCCTTTAAGTCCTGTTTATCTGGGTTAGCCAGAGCGAGATTTAAATGTCTTTTACAAGAGAGACCTGCTGAATAAACACAGGTATTAGACCCAGACAGCATACAAATACTTTAAAACAATTATGTACAATTACAATACATAAAAGTACATCAAATAAGGGTAGAAAAGAACAAAATAATATCATTTTTTACAATTACAGTCAAGTCATTTGAATTAATTTGCCTTAACGATAGTTTTTAACTTTGTTTTGAACAGTGTTGGTGTCACAAATCCGGTTTATGAACTTCTGATCACTCACCACCACCAAAGGTCACCGCTCATCACATGGACTCTTGCATTACACTACTGTTGCCCCCCCCCCCCCCCCCCCCCCCACCTGTACTACAGTTCCCATCATCCACTGCACTGATTACACACACACACAGCAGTAAGAACTGACTACACAGCTGATTCCTATCACAGGCCTTACTTATGCCATGGGCTTCCTCATTCTGATGGCGGAGTATTGTAAGCACATATCGCTACCCTATAGCTGATAGCTACCTTACGGAACCTATCGTAGTTTTCATAGTCTTGCCTTGCCTTGCCTGTTTTCATTCTAGCCTGTGTATCTTGGTTTAACCCTTTGCCTTGCTGTTTAGGATTGCATGTGCCCCTAGTGGTGGGCAGAGCGAGGCTTCATGAAACACTGACGCAGTCGAAGCAAATATGTCGAGGCTTCGAAACATTTCCACACCCGTCTCTACGATGAAACCTAGTGGTCATTTTCAAGAATTGCTCTGAAACAGCGTCGACGAAGAAACAGTTAAGCGAATTGACGAATTATAACGTATGTTGTGTTAGTGATTTGGGGTCTGGAATGCTGTCTCCTTGGGTTCGAATCCTGGGTGAAGCAGTCATCATCACAAAATTATAATAAACGATTAAAATATGTGTTTTTATTGTTCTGTTCTGGTAATGTGTTGAATCATCGGTCTGACATCTGAATGAACTCTTTGTGAATAAATAAGTGGTATTTTGGTCATGAAAAATAGACAATAAAATACATCAAGCCACAATGTCTTACTGTTTTTTTTTTTTTACATAGATTTTTATTTAAAAATATGAATTGTTCTGCTGTTGATGTTGATAGCTGTTGATAGCCTACTACTTTTTTTACATCGAATTTCTCCAGCCTTTGAAAAAATCCTCGCATTAGTCACGTGACATGGGTGTTTCCAGAGTCTCTTCACGTCTCAGCTCATCATCCAAAGTTACGTCACGTCACAGCGGATCATCCAGAGTCCTGTCACGTCCTGTCGGTCACACCCAGATATTCAAGGTCAGTCCCTCGGTGTCCTAGTCTGGTATCCAGTGTGAGGGATGCACCGCTAGTGTCTGTACGCACAGCTGGTATTCCTCAAACCCAGCCCTTCTGTCCCTGAAATGATTCCCCTGTCTAAAGCGCTTCCCATGATGGGATCGATTTTTGTTGTGTTTGGGCTGCGTACACCACCTCAGAACCTCCCGAGGTTACAGCGTCCACTATGGTATCTCTAGAGGTAGCGGCTGATGCTGCAGAACCTTTTGAGGTAGTGGTGCCCGCTACTGTGTTCCCTGAAGTGATGGTGCCTACTGCAGTTTCTCCAGAGGTGGCGGCGCATGCTGCAGAACCTTTCAAAGCAGCGGTGCTCACTTCAGCTCCTTGCATGGTGGTGGCGCCCAACAATACACTTTCAGTCCATCATGTCACGGTCGAAGGAAACGTAGATGAGCGCTGTACCTGTCCTGCTAATGAACTCTTCTTGGTTCCTGATGTTACGACTGTAGAACCTCCAGAGGTGTCAGTGGTTTCAGCCTATGAATGCTTGTCCTGTCCTATCATGGCCACAGAGGCCGCTCCGAACCGGCCGAGGAGGCTATCTCTGAACTATCGCCCTGTTTTGAACTAGGCAAGGTAACTGATTGTGAACTACCTGTCTCTTCTAATGTGTCTGAGTTCGAACTGTCTATCTTGCCTGTCACTGCCACGGAAACTTGAAATGAACTTTATGTATGCCTTGTTAACTCTGTTATTGCCCAAGATACCCCTAGTGAACAGTCTGTCTATCCAGTTTACGTCAATGAGTTTGATTCTGAGCTCTCTACCCAGTTTCAACTTATGAGTCTGAGTGTGAATTGTCTACCTGTTTAATGTCACATACTGAAATGTCTACCAGTCCATTTTCAGTCAATGCACCCGGTTTTGATCTGTATGCCGGACCACTGCCCCCAAGTGTGTTTCATTCTGATTTATCTGTATGTCTTGTTCCAGTCCCACCACTCTCAAGGAGGCCAATACCGAGTTTGTTGCCCTGTCTGTCACAACCCAAAATCCTCTTAAACGCACCTGTAATGAACCCAGAGACTATCAATGCATCCTATGTTTTTCATGTTAACTCTGTCACTGCCAAAGAGACTATTTATGAACTGTCGTTCTGTCCAGTTTCAGTCAGTGAACCTGTGAATGTATTTTTTTTTTGTTTGTGGTCCCTGAGACCGTGAATGCACACTGCCTATGTTGTCTGTCTCCGCTCTCCCTAGATTTCATTCTCTGCCATCCATGGTTTCGTGATCAGTCTGCTCCAGTCTGGTGGTCTTCTGTCTATTGTGTGTGTGTATACCCCTGCCTGGATTATCTCTCTTTGCCTTGCCCTGTTGGATACTGTTTGCTGATCGAAGACCCACGCTTGTCTTATGAATACTCTTTGTCTTGCCTCATCTATGTCTGTTTGCTGTGTATCGACCAATGCTTGTTTCATGACCACGCCTTTTAATAAAGCTCTGCAGATGGATCCGCTCGCCTCACGCTACTGTCACTCTGTTACAGTTGGGCAGTAACTAGTTACTAGTAACTTACTGTAATAATATTACTTTTTGCAGTAACTAGTAGTGTAACTAGTTACTAATAAGATTTCAGTAATAATATTAAAGTTACCATCCATAAAACAGCTTAGTTGCTTTTGATGCCTCGACCCGCTGATTTAAAATCCAACAATCAAACAATTCATAGATTTATGATCATAATTTTCACGACTCACACATGCACGTGATGTCACCAGTGCAGCAGACGAGCTCGGAATATGGATAGATATAAATATTGCATTATATTAATATTATCAAGAAAAAAGATGATCTGAACACTGTTGTGTATTACTTTACTCGGGCCTTACATCCCTCTGATCAGCATGTGCCACATTATATTACTATAAATACAAATATTTTTGGAAAATTAAACAGTTACAAACTCATTTGATAAAATACAATGAAATATAATCGTATATATGAGTAAAGGAGAAATTACAATTAGCTTCAAGCTACACATGATAATTAATGAGACTAATATTACACTTCTACTTGAATATCACTATTAATCATTGAGTGTTTGTAATAACTAATAATGTGGATTCTGGTCAAATGATGAGGCAGAAATATGTTATTAGTACATTTATGTGGAAGATAAACAGTTACAGCTTCTGTGTGGTGTTAAGAAACTAATGTAACTAGTAGTGTAACTAATTACTGTTAACAGAAAGTAATTAGTAACAATATTACTTTTGAAAGGAGTAACTAGTAATGCGTGATTTATTACATTATTTGAGTATCTAGCCTAACACTGGTTATGAATAATTTTATTTTTAGAAGTTGTAAATGAAACAAAGTTCATTGAAGTATGTTTTGCAAAAAAAAAAAAAGACTAATTCAGTGTTTCTACTTCAAAATATCATGTTTAATTGAAGTTTAATTGAATTGCAGTTTCTTTGTCATTTTTGCAAAACTTACTAGAAATTTCTGAGTGAAAATTGTTTCTACATTAACATCAATGTCAAGTTAAATATTTTTGAATTTGTGCATGTTAAAAAGTAATCTGAACCTGGTTGTAACAAACACCTTAGGCTAAAAAAAAATACAAATCATCACCGAGGGATTTCTTAACAAGGAGTCTGTTGCAGTTGGAGATGATAAAGCAGATTGTGAGATCTGACTCACAGCAGATATGACTGTCTAGTAAAGATATTAAGTTTTTTTTTGTTAATATCAGATGAAGAGGAGGATCCTGACGATCAGAAAGATATATAAAGACACATCTGTCATCTGAACATTCACAGGATTCTCAGCACATACGGTGAGTTTTATAATGATGCAGGTCTCAGCAAATATATGACAATGTTTATTTCTTCAGATAATAACAGAATGCATGCTCTAATAAAGAGACTGTATTTCAGGTGCATCTGATCCTCTGAGCTGGACGTCTGAAGCGATGATCACAAACATGATTGTGAGTTTCTGTAAATGAGTGATTTTGTCAGACGTCGATCATCAGACTCAGATCTTGAGTTTGTGTCTCTCAGGTGTTGCTGTGTTTGTCTGCGCTGTTTCCCGTGTTGATGGGCGCTGATGAGGTCGAATCATATGACCGTCCTGTCACTGACTGCTCTAATGTTAATGCGTATAAGAGTGGCGTGTACAACATCAGCACAATAAATGGAGCGGTGCCGGTCTACTGTGACGTGGTGGCCGGTGAACAATGGACAGTAAGCATTTCAATGTGTTTTCTCTTTATTATCAGATGCACCCCAATGTGAATGACACCATGTGTAACTATTATACATATAGTGCTTTAATTGTGCTCTTCATATCTGAGCATGAATACAAAAGAGGGATGATTGAATGATGTGACGTGTGAAAGTGATGATATGCTGTTTCAGGTGATTCTCAGGCGAAAGGACGGCAGTGTCAATTTCTTTAGGCCATGGGAGAGTTATAAAAAGGGTTTTGGTAATAAAGATGGCGAATACTGGCTTGGTGAGTGTTTTTGGGCTAAAAAAGGAAAACAGAGAAATAATTAACAATCAAAGACACATAAAACTTAGACATTTAATCAGGACGCGCAGTATAAAGATCATATTATTGTAGATTATATACTGTATATGTGCTTTGAGTTATTAAACCAGTTTCATGTTTTTAACAGGCATAGAGAACATTTATCAGCTGACGCGCAGACATGGGTATAAACTCCGAGTAGATTTGGAGGATTTTGATGGGATGACGTCTTTCGCTGAGTACGAGAGTTTCTATGTGGGCTCTCAGGCGGACGGGTACAAACTGTATGTGAATCGCTTTGTCGATGGAGGAGCAGGTGAAACAAACTACATTCATTAAATCTTATGACTTCTGATTGTGTGACCATAACAATGAATACAAAAAAATGACAATAAAGGCTTATTAAAAGGAAGAGAATGTTTAAACTACAATAGTCGTATCGTAATTAATGCTTTTAAAAGTAGTTGTTTTATTTAAATACATAGATGTCTAAATGAAAAAAATATATATATTTTCTGCAGGAGACTCTTTGGGTCCACAAAATGGAATGAAGTTCTCCACCTTTGACAAAAACCAAGACCCTTCAAGCGAGAATTGTGCTAGAAAATACTATCTAGGAGGGTTTTGGTATCTTTCGTATAAAGAAGATTGTTATTTGACAAACCCTACTGGTCTGTATTTGTTTGGTAAAGATCATGATGGCAGTTTTAATATCGGGTTCACCTGGAAGACCTGGAAGAAAAGCTGGAACTCTCTGAAGTCCATGACTATGAAGATCAAACGTGTGATGTAGATCAGGGCTTACAAACGCTTCACCGCAGCTTGTGCACATCCACAACTTCATGCATACATGTGGATCTTTCTTAGCATATAGTGACAAACACGTCCATTGACTTTACAGTGATAAAAAATGAAATCCCCCAAATAAAAGGCATAATTTTATAACCAAACATTTTATTGAATTATCTGAAATTATATCACTCTTGCTCATAAAAAAAACGATATATATATATATTTTTATATATATATTCATGTGCCTGTAATGTGTGTTTACATGAAATGGGTGTAAGTTTTTCTGCCATCTGTCTGCTGTAACTTGTTTGATTTTGAAGCAATAAAAGCAATATTATCAAAGAAATGTGTTTTTGTGTTGTAAATGATGGCCAACTAAACAGGTGATACTCATGTGTGCTTCATATATGATTAAGGACCCCCCCCCCTCTCTTTTTTTATCTTTAATGTATAAAGCCCTAAAAGAAAACAGCTTTTGCCAGTTAAAACCTAGAACAATTTGAATCAGAATCCAGTTTCTTGCCAAGTACTGTATGTACACATGTACAAGGAATGTGTCTCGGTAAATTGGTGCTTGACAAATACAACAGAAAAACAAGAATAAATACTAGAATAATGAGGTAAACGATTCAAAATAAGACAAATAAAACTATACAAAAAGAGCAAGAAAAGCATTTAGGAAGATAAAAAATATATAAAAGAAAAGAAACATTTGTGCAGAATATGTAAAGTGGGTCAGTGCAAATGCTGACAGCCTGAGTTGAGTGTGTTAACTGTTCATGTAAGTTTGAAGCGGATAGAAAGAAGCTGTTTTGTGGTGTGAGGTCCTGCTGGACTGCAGTCTTCTTCCAGATGGGAGAGATTCAAAACGTTTGTGTCCAGCGTGAGAAGTTTCAGCCACGTTCTTGACCGCCCGCTTCAGGGTCCTGGAAGTGTGCAGGCCCTGAAGAGATGGAAAGTTGTATCCGATGACCTTCTCAACAGAGCACATGACACATTGCAGTCGGCCTTTGTCCTTGGCAGTGGCAGCAGCATACTAGATGGTGATAGAGGTGGTGAGAATGGACTCAATGATGGAAGTGTAGAAATGAACCATCATTGTCTTTGGCAGGTTAAACTTCTTCTGCTGCCTCAGGGAGTACATCCTCTGCTGTGCTTTTTTAATCAGAGAGCTGATGTTGAACTCCCGCTTGAGGTCCTGGGTGATGATGGTGCCCAGAAAGTGGACGAAGTCCACAGTTTCTACTGAGGAGTTACACAGGAGAAAGGGGGCAGGTGGGGCTGGGCTCTTCCTGAAGTCAACCACAGTTTTTACAGTGTTGAGCTCCAGGTTGTGCTGGTTGCACCAGATGGTCAATCTCCAGCTGTAGGCAGACTCATCCCTATCAGAGATGAACCCAATGAGGGTGGTGTCGTCCGCAAACGTCTGTAGATTGACAGACTCATGACTGGAGGTGCAGCTGTTGGTGTATAGATAGAAGTGGAGAGGAGAGAGAACACAGCCTTGAGGGGAGCCAGTACTGATGGTCCAGGGGTCAGAAACACATTTTCCCATTCTAATATCCCAGCAAACAAGATAATGCCGTGTGTAATACAAAAAAAATCAGGTAAAACACCTGTGAAAATCAATACAGAAAATATTTCAGGTAAATATAAATCAAAAAGAGGATTTTTTTTTATTAATGCTGTAGTAGATAGGGACTCCCATTAGGTACATTATTATAAAAATAATATATAATCTAGGGGTGATTATTGGAGAAACTTGAAGGTTTTAAAATCCTAATAAAGACATTACAACCATAATGTCAGGGAAACAACGGTACATGATTTCTTGCCGATATCAGTGCAAACGTTGAGTAGCAATGACCCTGTAGTCAAATATTTATTTTATAATTTGATAAAAACACTAGAATATGGAAACAACTTCTACTGTACCTTCTGATCACAATGTTCTTCCTCATTGTTCTTGTTTTCCGGTACAAATGTCTAAAGTTTAAAGCAAAATACACTGAAAAACAAAAATGATATTAGTTTTCTGAGAAATTGATCAAGAAGAAGTGAGTTCATGATTAAAACAAGAACAAATATCTGCCAACAGGTTTAATTCAACTTAATTCAAATGGAAACCATAGTTTTCATCGCTTACTGACAGATGTTTGTTGTTGGTTCAAGTATAATTTATACTTAACTTGTCCTTTTTCTTGAAAAACAAGACTTCAGCTATCTTCATTTAACATCTCAAGTTCTGTGTGTCTTGATTTAAGGATGTTTAGGTGTATGTACTGGAAAACAAGGCAAACATACTGAAGTCTATTTTCAGTGTAATCAACATTTAATACCACGAGTTTATCTACTCTGATTAAAGGGGTTTTAAGGTCTGAATTTGTGAAAGGGTAAATTAAGACTTGTATACGGTGGCTGAGAGAGCTCAACATGCTGCAAATAGATAAAAACACATGCAAATTAAGAAAACAACTTCATCAATTTGACAACTCGTGCGCTATAAATACTCACAACACAACCAAAAAAAGAAATGCGCTGCAAATATAATTCTTTATTTGCTTGTGTTGTAAGTATTTGCAGCACCTGCTGTCAAACCGATGAAGATGTTTTCTTGATTTGCTGGAGCTTTTTCTATTTGCATGTGTTTTCTGAAGCTGCAGCTCGTCGAGCTCTCTCGGTTACTGTACCTTTAAGAGAGTACGCTAGTAACAGATTATTCCAAAATGTAAAAGCCTTTTTATGTATGTAAATATATAATGAGTGTATACATATATATAAATAAAAATGTTCAGGTGGATTTGAATATTGTAATAATTACGTGTTTTAAAATGAGTGCATTTTCTTTTGTCAGTTTTGTTCTTTTCTAAAGTAGATGCCAGTGATTGAGCAGATTGCTAAATGAACCGACTTCTCCTTCTGTGACATCTGAGCTGAAAGATATTCAAGATTGGTTTAGTATCGCTGGATCGCTAGCGTGATAAAGTTGAAGCGCAATGACTTTGATGAATTGAAATCTTCATATCAGATGTTTTGAAATTCTTCAAATGTTTCATCACCCACTACGTCTTTCCATCGGCCTCTGATCTGCGGCCTTTACTCTGACACGACGCGGACAGCAAGACATCATCATCATCATCCTCTCTGCTGAGGAAGAGAAGGAGGAGAACGCCAAGCAATGACCGGCTGCAGAGACTCGTGTCCTGCAGAGTTTCCTCCGGTGAAAAAGTCCATCTCTTGTTGTCACTCACATTTGTTTAGAGCTGTTTTGGACCGTTTGGGCTCGTAAACAGTGCTTAGATCTGTACAGATTTCTCAGGGAGCCGGGGGCTCTTAATGCTTAATATTTGCCTATGAAATAGAAATATGATATCCAGGCAAAATAAGAAAAATTTACACATCTTCATTCTTTTCAAAAGTTTTCACCTCTGGCACTTTGTGCGTTTTTTTCCTTCTAGAGAATCAGTGAGCGTTCGAATATTAAAAGAAGTAGATCTAATGCTATAATTGCAAGTATAAAAGATAAGATTACAGATATAAAATTGGTAATTTACCTAACAATGCCTTAACAATAAACAACAGCATGTGCATTTTCCTTCTTTGAGTCAAAGAGGACAATACTACCAATTAATTCAGTGTACACGATGAATGTGTGAAGAGGCACTCGTAGTTTTATACTGTTTAAGAAACATTCCTCTTTTTGATTTATATTTGCCTGAAATATTTTCTGTATTGATTTTCACAGGTGTTTTACCTGTTTCACACTGCATTATCTTGTGTTTTAGAGTTACAGGAGATTTTTACAGTGTAACTAACTGAACAACAATTATTAGGACAATCTAATTACAAGGTAATAAATAAATGAACAGATATTATTGAACAATTGCAACTACCAACACACTCCAGGCCGAGGCTCTGCTTAGCCCCTTGATGGGCTCCATATAGGGCCCCTATCGGTAAACAGTCGCTCCCATTAGGTGCCTACATGGGTCAGTGATGGACCCAGCTGGGTATATATCTAGGTCTCTTATGGACCACAACAGGTATTCACATGGGCTCATTTGAATAGTTTTTAGCTTTATTTTCAGGTTTTCATTTATTTGTTACGTTTTGAAATTTCGTTGTATACATTTGTCATTTTTATTTAATTTATTTATTTTTACTTTGAGGTAAATTATTACATAATTTTCATTTTTGGGTGAACTAGGGCAGTCGTGGCCTAATGGTTAGAGAGTCGGACTCGTAATCGAAAGGTTGTGAGTTCGAGTCTTGGGCCGGCAGTCCACTATGCCAACACACCACTATACCAGCCACCTTAACCTGACTATACATACAGGTGCATCTCAATAAAACAGAGTGTCGTGGAAAAGTTCATTTATTTCAGTAATTCAACTCAAATTGTGAAACTTGTGTATTAAATAAATTCAATGCACACAGACTGAAGTAGTTTAAGTCTTTGGTTCTTTTAATTGGGATGATTTTGGCTCACATCTCAACAAATTAGATTACTTCATAAGACCAATAAATATTTTTTTTTTTCGAGTCTCTCTCCACCCTCAATACCACAACTGAGGTGCCTTTGAGCAAGGCACCGAACCCCCAACTGCTCCCCAGGCGGCGCAGCATAGATATCTGCCCACTGCTCCGGGTGTGTGTTCACGGTGTGTGTGTGTGTGTGTGTGTGTGTGTGTGTGTGTGTGTGTGTGTGTGTGTGTGTGTGTGTGTGTTCACTTGCTGTGTGTGTGTGTGTGTGCGTGTGCGTGTGCGTGTGCGTGTGCGTGTGCGTGAGCGTGAGCGTGTGCGTGTGCGTGTGCGCGTGCGCGTGCGCGTGTGCGTGTGCGTTTGTGAGTGAGTGTGTGTGTGTGTGTGTGTGTGTGTGTGTGTGTGTGTGTGTGTGTGTGTGTGTGTGTGTTCACTTGCTGTGTGTTGTGTGTGTGTGTGTGTGTGTGTGTGTGTGTGTGTGTGTGTGTGTGTGTGTGTGTGTGTTTGTGTGTGTGTGTGTGTGTGTGTGTGTGTGTGTTGTGTGTGTGTTGGTTTTGCTATACTTGTGAGAACCAGATGTCCCCACAAGGATAGTAAAGCCTGAGATTTTGACTTTGTGAGGACATTTGGCCGGTCCTCACAAGGCAAATAAATTATAAAAAAATACCAAATTAAGTTTATGTTAAAATGTAAAAATGCAAAATGTCTCCTGTGAGGGTTAAGTTTAGGGGTAGGGTTGGTGTAGGGCAATATAAAATATTGTTAGGTCAGTATAAAAACAATAGAAGTCTATGAAAGTCCTCATGTGTGTGTGTGTGTGTGTGTGTGTGTTCACTTGCTGTGTGTGTGTGTGTGTGTGTGTGTGTGTGTGTGTGTGTGTGTGTGTGTGTGTGTGTGTGTGTGTGTTCACTTGCTGTGTGTGTGCGTGTGCGTGTGCGTGTGCGTGTGCGTGAGCGTGAGTGTGTGTGTGTGTGTGTGTGTGTGTGTGTGTGTGTGTGTGTGTGTTCACTTGCTGTGTGTGTGTGTGTGTGTGTGTTTGTGTTCACTTGCCGTGTGTGTGTGTGTGTGTGTGTGTGTGTGTTCACTTGCTGTGTGTGTGTGCACTTAGGATGGGTTAAATGCAAAGCACAAATTCCGAGTATGGGTCACCATACTTGGCCTCACGTCACTTCACTTTTGAACTATTCCTTTAAGTAGATTTGAACCCTCCCTAGTGTAATGTTTTTGATCATCCGGTAGCGGGCGCTGCTGCATCTGAAATCCCCCTCACACTGGTTACTGATTAGCACACCTGTGTACTATAAATAATGATTGTTTTTGTAAAATGCCTCTGTTTCATTTGTGCTGTATCTTAATTGTGAGATTTGTGCCATGGCCAGGTCTCTCATGTAAAAGAGGTCATTGATCTCAATGGGAATTCCTGGTGAAATAAAGGTAGTATAAATATATAAACAAGAAAATTTAGCAGCACTCCTCCATGGTTTATAACAGTATGTACAGGGTATGTATAGTCAGGTTAAGGTGGCTGGTATAGTGGTGTGTTGGCATCTTGCTAGAATGTACACTTTGTTGCTCTTTCAAGTCATTGCGCTTCAACTTTATCACGCTAGCGATCCAGCGATACTAAACCAATCTTGAATATCTTTCAGCTCAGATGTCACAGAAGGAGAAGTCGGTTCATTTAGCAATCTGCTCAATCACTGGCATCTACTTTAGAAAAGAACAAAACTGACAAAAGAAAATGCACTCATTTTAAAACACGTAATTATTACAATATTCAAATCCACCTGAACATTTTTATTTATATATATGTATACACTCATTATATATTTACATACATAAAAAGGCTTTTACATTTTGGAATAATCTGTTACTAGCGTACTCTCTTAAAGGTACAGTAACCGAGAGAGCTCGACGAGCTGCAGCTTCAGAAAACACATGCAAATAGAAAAAGCTCCAGCAAATCAAGAAAACATCTTCATCGGTTTGACAGCAGGTGCTGCAAATACTTACAACACAAGCAAATAAAGAATTATATTTGCAGCGCATTTCTTTTTTTGGTTGTGTTGTGAGTATTTATAGCGCACGAGTTGTCAAATTGATGAAGTTGTTTTCTTAATTTGCATGTGTTTTATCTATTTGCAGCATGTTGAGCTCTCTCAGCCACCGTATACAAGTCTTAATTTACCCTTTCACAAATTCAGACCTTAAAACCCCTTTAATCAGAGTAGATAAACTCGTGGTATTAAATGTTGATTACACTGAAAATAGACTTCAGTATGTTTGCCTTGTTTTCCAGTACATACACCTAAACATCCTTAAATCTTGTGAAAGAGTTCATTTATCTCAATGGGACTTCCTGGTGAAATAAAGGTAGTATAAATATATAAACAAGAAAATTTAGCATCAATTCAAGAATTTGGGTGAACTTCCCAAGGAATGGACTGAGGCTGGGGTCAAGGCATCAAGAGCACCACACACAGACGTGTCGAGGAATTTGGCTACAGTTGTCGTCAGAGGCGTCTTACCTGGAATAAGGAGAAGAAGAACTGGACTGCTGCCCAGTGGTCCAAAGTCCTCTTTTCAGATGAGAGCAAGTTTTGTATTTCATTTGGAAACCAAGGTCCTAGAGTCTGGAGGAAGGGTGGAGAAGCTCATAGCCCAAGTTGCTTGAAGTCCAGAGTTAAGTTTCCACAGTCTGTGATGATTTGGGTGCAATGTCATCTACTGGTGTTGGTCCATTGTGTTTTTTGAAAACCAACGTCACTGCACCCATTTACCAAGACATTTTGGAGCACTTCATGCTTCCTTCTGCTGACCAGCTTTTTAAAGACGCTGATTTCATTTTCCAGCAGGATTTGGCTCCTGCCCACACTGCCAAAAGCACCAGAAGTTGGTTAAATGACCATGTGTTGGTGTGCTTGACTGGCCAGCAAACTCACCAGACCTGAACATAGAGAATCTATGAGGTATTGTCAAGAGGAAAATGAGAAACAAGAGACCAAAAAATGCAGATGAGCTGAAGGCCACAGTCAAAGAAACCTGGGCTTCACACCACCTCAGCAGTGCCACAAACTGATCACCTCCATGCCACGCCGAATTGAGGCAGTAATTAAAGCAAAAGAAGCCACTATCAAGTATTGAGTACATATACAGTACATGAACATACTTTCCAGAAGGCCAACAATTCACTAAAAATGATTTTTTTATTGGTCTTATGAAGTATTCTAATTAGTTGAGAGTGAATTGGTGGGTTTTTGTAAAATGTGAGCCAAAATCATCACAATTAAAAGAACCAAAGACTTAAACTACTTCAGTCTGTGTGCATTGAATTTATTTAATGCACGAGTTTCACAATTTGAGTTGAATTACTGAAATAAATTAACTTTTCCACGACACTCTGTTTTATTGAGATGCACCTGTATGTATAGTCAGGTTAAGGTGGCTGGTATAGTGGTGTGTTGGCATCTCCATGTGGTCCTGATTGGTTTTGCAGCTTGAAATAGTTTTATATAGAGAGGTGAGAAGAAATAAACAATGCTGGAGGCTTCATCTTGAGTACATTAGATCGCCACACTGGTGGTCAGTAAAGTGAACTTCTGAAGCAGCTTCAAACATTGTTTACTGAAGTAACTTATCAGATTCTGTCTGATAATGGCAGAGTTTTTCCCTTTAAATCTTCATACATTTACACTCTACTATAAAGCACATTAACGCCACTTCAGAAGTGCTTCTGTCCCACCTTTGCCGTGTAAATTTGGCATCATTAGTAGTGGTAATGGTTATGCAAATTGGGAAAACATTATACACAGAATATGAGTGAAGGGCATGCTGTAATCTAAAGGTTGTGCAAAAGGTACTGATGATAAGTAAGTAACACTGACATCAAAGCTCATGTCCAAAAACTGTACTATATTGCACAGAGAGAGACAGAGATGTCTGTGTGTGTGTGCGTGCGCGCGCTTGTATGTGTGTGAATGCGTGCGCGCGTGTGTGTGCTGGTGCTGGTGTGTGTAAATGAACAGCATGGCCAACATCGCGGTCCAGCGGATCAAACGGGAGTTTAAAGAGGTCCTTAAAAGCGAAGAGGTGCGTTTCACATGACAGCTGTCAATCATCTTTTCATAATGTTTCATGACTCACACGTGCATTTATTCATGTGAGATGAATCTGATCCGGACCGAAACCGATGCTGCTGTTTGGACTCGTGCATTGAGATAACGCAGTTTCATGTGTGTTTGATTTGTCAGATGGGTGGTTTGGGAGGATATTATGGGGTGTTTGTCTCGTCCAGGCCGAACCGCGTTGCTAAACGAGTCCAAACCCGCCGAACCGAGTCACATCACAGTTCTGGCCTCTAACGTTAACTTACATGTATTAATTAAATCGTTTACATCGCGCTTATTGTGTTGATGCGGTGTTTTGATGTGTAACGTATTCCTGTGTGTGTGTGTGTGTGTGTGTGTGTGTGTGTGGTGTTTTTAATAAAGGCCTGTGAGTGTTGTTATTATTAGCCGCGTGCTAACACAAGGCCAGCTAGCTTCATAAACACACACATTCACTCCCGTTTGACATTCAAACTATCGTTTTTAGACTCACGCCAGTTAATATTTGGGATAATTTATGTAGGCTGACTGGTTTGTGAACTTTTATTTCAGTTTTATCGAGGTTGTGGTCTGATAGCATCGTGTAGCATCGAAAAAATCACGACGATTATACAATCAAGCAATGTTTTGATTTGTACGAACACGCATTTTTATTATAATCACCTGATTCATGTTTGTATTGTAAATAACACGTGCGATATGTACTATTGAGTGTTGTGCGAAACTTTTAACAGTAATACTTAGGTACAAATCAATTGAATTTACCATCTAACGTTAGCTAAATCGTTGATCCCTATTTAAATACTCATTAAAACCTATATTAAATTGGGTGTAACATAACGTTACTTTAGTAAGTCCAGTGTGGCTTTATGAAGTTTCCACAGCTGTCATCCACAAATACCCAGAACCACCATATCATGTTGTTTTGTTTGAAGTACAATGGAGTATAATAGAAATACCACATTACATGATCTTTCTATATGATTTCCATCTCTGTACCACAAATACAGCATTTTTAAATTAATTACTTTTATTATTTTTTTTGCAAGAATTGGTAGGTTTAGCTTTTGGGTTTGAATTTTGAATTCAGTTTTGATGGTTGTGGTCTTGAATTAGATTTTTAAATTTAAAATGTTAACTTTAAAGATAACTCAATTTTGGCATTCCCAACCGTGGAAACCCTATCTAGACATGTTCTGCTCTTATTTTGGCTGAATTTACATTTATGCATTTATCCAAAAGCAACTTACAGTGCATTCAGGTTATACATTTATTGTCAGTATGTGTGTTTCCTGGGAATTGAACCCACAACCTTTTGTGCTGCTGACACAATGCTCTACCACTGAGCCACAGGAACACTGAATTCTGTGGAATGGGTTTAAAAATGTAAGCAAGTACTTTATTGTCATTTGTCCATGTACAAGTGAAACTCTGGTGGAGCACCCACCCGATACACACAAACAAGTGATGCACATGCACCCACCACACGACAAAGCATCACTATTATACATAATATGCAATAAATACAATATGCACAATAATCCTATTCATATTGTGCTATGCAACACAATACTCAAGGGACACAATACCGACAATGTGCATTAATGTAAACACTGTGTATGTGCATAAGTGTAGTCATTATGTGCAATTAAGCAAAAGTGGCATATAATGACATCTTGATCTAGAAAACTATTTCAGTTGTTGACTAATTGTTCTGACGCTTTATTTGACAGACGAGTAAAAACCAGATCAAGGTGGATTTAGTGGATGAGAATTTCACCGAGCTAAAGGGAGAGATCGCGGGACCGCCAGATACGCCTTATGAAGGTCAGAGAAAACAACCGCTGACTGTGTGTTTCTGAAAACCTCTTCATTTTAGATCTGAAATACCATTTATGATTGCAAAGATATCTGCAGTATTTAGCATATATATATCTGCAGTATTCAGTATATGCTTTAATTTTCAGACCATGTGTAATACACCAGAGCACATATGTGTTGCAACACTTGCCAGAGGGCAGAATTGAGCAAATGCACTGATAACGTGCTTTTCTTTCTACCAGTTGCTAAATTATATTTTGCGTTATATTTATGAAACATACATAGGCTATTTGTTCCCATGACAGTGTGGTTATTCTGGCAAGAGTTTCTCTAAGTTCTGATCAAATGTTCTTCAGTAACGTTCCCTCCGAGTTATCTGGTCTTTAATCATGTCAGCACAACATTATTTAACCTATACTTCATTCATGGAGTGTTGTTTGCTGAAACATGTCAGTTAGTTATGTTTTTAAATGTTGCTATTCATTTCAGAATGTTCCGAGAACCTTCAAACGTAACATTCTTAGAATGTTTGTAAAATCATCACATGGAATGTTCCATTAGCATTCACATAACCAAATACATTTGGTTTTAAATGTTCAGAGAACACTCCGAAGTAACGATGTTATAATTGAATGTGAACATTAGCAAATGTTTCTTGGACTATATTTTTGTTAGCTTAGCTATGATGATGATTTAATATCTTGCTTTGATTTTTGCTCTACTTTTGCTTGACTTTCTGTCTTGTTTTGTAGGTGGCAGATATCAACTAGAAATCAAAATTCCAGAGACATATCCATTTAATCCGCCAAAGGTGAGTAACGAGACGATGATGTTCTGCCGAGTCAGAATACTGGCTGATCTAGTTCAACTGGGTTTGTTGTTCAGACTCTGTGTGTGTGTGTGTGTGTGTGTGTGTGTGTGTGTGTGTGTGTTGTGTGTGTGTGTGTGTGTGTGTGTGTGTGTGTGTGTGTGTGTGTGTGTGTGTGTGTGTGTGTGTGTGTGTGTGAGTGTGAGTGTGGTGAGTGTGTGTGAGAGAGAGAGAGAGAGAGAGAGAGAGAGAGAGAGAGAGAGAGAGAGAGAGAGAGAGAGAGAGAGAGAGAGAGAGAGAGAGAGAGAGAGAGAGAGAGAGAGAGAGAGAGAAGAGAGAGAGAGAGAGAGAGAGAGAGAGAGAGAGAGAGAGAGAGAGAGAGAGAGAGAGAGAGAGAGAGAGAGAGAGAGAGAGAGAGAGAGAGAGAAGGGGAATGTTGGGAACTCAAATACCCTTCAGTCGACAAAAAAGACTGGACAAGCTTTATTTTACATCATCTCAAAGAAAACACTTTATATATTATTGATATACTATAATAGTTTTTGTTCATATTTTGAATTGGATTTTGTTTTTATATTTTGACTTTAATCATAGTTAAATTATATGCTTTGCTTCTGTTTTTGTCCATTTATAAATATTTTAAGCATGCCCATATAGTTTATAATGAGTTTTATGTTATCAATTTATTTAGTTTATCTTACTACATCAATTTAAACTAAAAACATTTTATTTAGTTTTTTTGTTGTTGTATGTTTTTCTCACTTAACTTTTTTGTCTCAACATAGTTTTTATTTATTCATTTATGTTTAGTTATTTTAGGACAAAGTTAAACTAAATGAAAATGAGAAATGTTATCTTGGCAGCTAGATTAAAAATATGTTTAAGTTTCTTTATATTATATTTTAAGACTCAAAATGTGTTTTTTAATGGTTTTAGTTTTACTATAATAATAACTTTGCTTTAAGTTATATGAATATGTTTGCACAAAAATCCCTTTTTATTTTTTCTTTGTTTGAAAATCAAAATATGGCAACAATTTTTCTTAACTTGTTCCTAGTTTAAAATGTAGATGAATGAAGAATCATTGTGACTGAAGCTGGCTTCACCTCTTTTTTTGACTAATATCTTTTAAAAGACTATTGGCTTCGTCCACTGGTGTTTTTCAGCTTCGGTTTATGACGAAGATCTGGCATCCCAACATCAGCTCAGTAACAGGGGCCATTTGTTTGGACATCCTGAAGGACCAGTGGTAAGATCTCACTGAACACACAGTAGAGAAGTGAAGCGCTGGAGCTGAAGCTGTGTGTGTTTCAGGGCGGCGGCGATGACCCTCCGAACGGTCTTACTGTCACTACAGGCGCTTCTGGCCGCCGCTGAGCCAGACGATCCACAGGACGCTGTAGTTGCCAATCAGGTAGAGGTTTTGGGCTCATGATGGGAATGTGCAACTAGGGATGGCCGATATGGGCTTGAAAATATATCACGATATTTCTGGTATTTATTAACGATATCGATGACGATAATTCAGGGAATCCTGTTTCTTTAGGAAAAAGTATTATCTTTCTTATTTTTACCCAATTAGAGTGAGCATTACTGATTAGCCTACACTAGAGGTCTGCACGGGCTCAAAACTGAAGCCCGAACCCGGCCCGTACCCGAGATTGTCTGACCCAACCCGACCCGACCCGAGCGGCACGGTTAAATTTAGAGCCCGAACCCGACCCGAGATCCCCCCCCCCCCCAACGAATAGCCAACAAAAAAAAAAGGAAAAAGGCTGCATTTCACGATTGCATGCAAAGAAATAGATTAATCAAGGCTCTGCCATTTCACAAACATTTACCAGTTATGAAAGTTTGTGAACATCAGGTGCAGCGGTCGCATACATTCTGCCGAGTTTATGAATTTTGTATGGACAAGAAGATGATGACCGTGCAAATTATGGTCATTTTTTGTCAGTTAAGGCTCGTTAGCATTCTGTCTACTTTAAATCAGACATAAGATCTTAAATAAGATTGTATTTATTTGAATGCATTAATCATTTATTTGAATTAGCGAGAGAGAGAGAGAGAGAGAGAGAGAGAGACCGAGAGAGAAGGGGGAATGTTGCGCGTGCGTGTGAACCTGCGTCTGCGCGTCTCTCTCTATAAGCAATGAGGCTTAGTTACTTCAAAAACAGCGATTTTGCCGCCTCATTGCAGATAAATATAATGTTGTGACTTGCGAGTCAGTAGCCTGTCGAAGCTATTTTACTAATAAAAGTGTCCGTGATGTTTGTGCTCTGCGAGATCTCTGATATCTGTGGGCAATGTGTGTGCGTGCGTCTATGAAAGCAGCGAAGCCTCTGCATATAGTTTTGGCTACAAACCCGAACCCGACCCGAACCCGAGGCTATCCATTAAACATTAACCCGAAACCCGACCCGAAACCCGACAGTATTTCGGGACCCGCGGGTTCGGGTCGGGTAGCAGACCTCTAGCCTACACATGTAATGCAAGGACTGTTTCATTCATCCTGGAAGCCAGAGGGCGCTCTTGCATAGAAACTCCACACATGCATCGCAGAAGTAATAGCACAATGAAATCCCTAATATCTACAGACCTATCCAGTTATCACTGAATAAAATGCAGATCGAGAAATTTTAACTGAGGAAAGTTGAAGACAATAAGCACAAGATTGCAACAAGACATGTGACCCTGGAGCACAAAGGCAGTCCTAAGTCGCTGGGATATATTTGTAGCAATAGCCAACAATACATTGTATGGGTCACAATTTGCGATTTTTCTTTTATGCCAAAAATCATTAGATATTAAGATATTTAGTACATTTCCTACTGTAAATATATCAAAACTTAATTTTGTATTAGTACAATTTATTGCTAAGAACTTAATTTGGACAAATTTAAAGATGATTTTCTCAATATTTAGATCGATAATATATCGCCCATCCCTGTGTGCAACAAAAAGTGTTGTAAAAATGCCTTTCATGTAGCATTCGGGGTCCTTTAAAAAAATGTCCTTTTAGTTTGATCAAATTCAAGGCCATAAAAGTCTTGCGTATCTTAAATGGTGTAACAAAGGGCAGGAAAAAATGAATTGTGATGCTTTCTAATGTGATTATTACACTTCAAGATTAAATGAAGTTAATGCGAGTGCTGCGCATTTCAAAGTAAAAATCTTTGCTGATGTACAGTTAAATAATCGTGAAAGAAAAAAGGATATTTTTAACTGAAATGTCAGGCTTCTGAAATTAAAGTATGTTCATTTCTATGCACTCAACACTAGGTTGTGCCTCCTTTTGCATGATTTGCTGCATGAATGCAAAAATCACCTTTTCCTACCCAATTTCTTCATTCCAGTCAACTTTGCATTTAATATGCTTTGATACAGCACTCTGTAAACAGCCACACCTTTCAGTAATGACCCTCTGTGACTTACCCTCTTTGTGGAGGGTGTTATTGATCATCTTCTGGACCATTGCCAAGTCAGCAGTGTTCCCCATTATTGTGCTTTCAAAGAACAAGAGATATGCAGAATTTATACTGTATGGATGGCCATTTATTGAAACTCAAATGTAAATATTTTGAGATACTGATTTTTGACTTTCATGAGCTGTAAGCTCTAATCATCAAAATTAAACTCTTAAAATGTCATGAATCTAAAATATATGAAAGTTTCACTTTTTGAAATGAGTTACAAGAAAGATGAATTTACTGCTGATGAATTTAGATTTTGAATATAAAAAACATGCAGTAATGTGGATGTACACTACTGTTCAATTTTTATATTTTTTATGAATTAATGTTAAGCATTAAATTGATCAAACGTGCCTGTAAAGACTTGTATAATGTCACAAAGATTTTATTTTAAGTAAATAACTGATCTTTTGAACTTTCTATTTATCTGTGAATCCTGAAAAATAAAATGAATTAATTTTTACAAAAATATTGTGCAGCACGACAATGTTTTCAACATTGATGATAATGTTATAATGTCTCATGAGCAGCATATTATTATGATTTCTGAAGATCATGTGACACTGAAGACTGGAGTAATGATGCTGAAAATACAGATTTAATCACAGAAATAAATTATATTTTAACACATATTCACATAGAAAACAGATATTTTAAATTGTAAAAATATTTCAAATTTTTACTGTATTTTTGATCAAATAAATGCAGACGGAACTTCTTTCAAAAACATTAAAAAAATCTCAACTTTTGAAGAGTGTTGGATATAAACCACCACAGTTTATACTAGAAAAACATCAAATGACGTGCTAATATAAAAGGCATGTTTTGAGTCACTTCCTGTTTTAACGTTCTTTATTTCCTGTCTGTAAGTATAAACAGAACCCAGAGATGTTCAAGCAGACGGCTCGACTCTGGTCACATGTTTACGCGGGAGCTCCCGTGTCCAGCCCGGACTACACACGTAAAATAGACAAGCTCTGCGCTATGGGCTTTGAGAAAGTGAGTAAATACACACAGTGACATCGCATATGAATCAAAATAAAAGACAAAAGACAGTTTGAATTCATAGCTCACAACGTGTACTTTGTTTCTCAGAATTACAAAGAAGTTTGAACAGTGTGCTATGAATTATGAAATAAAAACTCTCTATGGGAAGATCAAATCAGAACTGCGATATCAGAATTCTGATTAATAAACTCTTAATTGTGAGAGAAAAATCACAATGACCTTTTTTTATTATTATTCTGTGGCAGAAACAATCTTCCATACGTTTGTGTATATCACATTCATTGCATGTTTTCAAAGCTGGAAAATAATAATCACAAACGTCTCTTTCTGTAGCATGTCTGTGCCAAATATTTGTCCATATGCGCATACTTCTATATGTGTGCTGGGATTGAGTAATTGTGCTCACTGTTATGAAGGGGGGTAATTGTGATGCAGCTTCTGGTTTTGTTATGACAGATGAAGTTTATCCTCTTCTTCTCTTCTCCTCAGAACGCAGTAATAGTGGCGTTATCGTCGAAATCCTGGGACGTGGAGACGGCGACAGAACTGCTGCTTAGTAACTGAGTCCAGCCCGAGGGGCCAAAGCACCTTATCTGACACAACCCCTCCCCAAATCTCCTCCTCCTCCTCCTCATCTGTCTCTTCATCATCTAAACCAGTCTGACTGTGTTTCTTTCTTTCAGCTGTGTCTGTATAAAGACCGGCTGGGGATTGGGCTGTAAAGACCTCCTCCCGTCCTCCTTGTATGATGCAGATTGAGATAGAAGCTGGTTTCTGCCATGAAATAAAACCATTCATTCAGACTTCTGTAGAGAGAAGTCAGAACCGGCGAGATGTGAACTCTTGCAATTCTGAGTTGTATCTGATAATTCAGAGTTTATATCTCATAATTCTGAGTTTGTCTTAAAATTCTGAGTGTGTCATAATTCAGAGTTTGTCTCAAAATTCTGGGTTTATATCTCATAGTTCTGAGGTTATATCATCATTCTGAATTTGTCTCAAAATTCAGTTTTTTTATCAAAGAATTCACAGTTTCTATTTAATAATTCTGAATTTGTCTCAAAATTCTGAGTGTCATAATTCA
>CM049878.1:28990198-29017698 GCA_027474115.1 Schizopygopsis malacanthus
CAAAACATAAAAAATCTTACCAACCCCAAAAGTTGGAAAGGTAGCGTCTATACTCATAACCTGTATTTATTGTAAATTCATCTTATTATAATTCCAATAAAGTTTTCAATTCAAGTCCAAAATGTAGAATTTTGCACAACCTTGTTCGCAATATGATTATTATACATGAAAAAATGACTGCTGATTTTACTTCCAGTTTCTTACTGATAATGCAACTTTATTTAACATTAATCGATAATATATATATAACAAATATTATATATATATATACACACACACACACACACACACACACACACACACACACACACACACACACACACACACACACACACACACACACACACACACACACACACACACAGACAGACACACACACACATATATCATATAATTAATTAGCTGTGAAAGATATAATATATTGTAATTCACAGATTATGTTGGGGTTTGCTAGTAAACAAGTAACTGGTGTATTTTATTAATTTTCCAAAGCTTGTATTTTTCTTCATTTGATGCTTGGCGAGAGTAATTATGAGTTCTGATTGGATGATCTGTTATTGTAATCTAAAGATACTGACGCAGAGCTCCGTCTCTCTCTGTCAGGTAAATACTACGTAGCGACGATGACTATGATCACAGCGTCCACTGCTTTGACCATCTTCATCATGAACATTCATTTCTGTGGAGCCGAGGCCAAACCGGTGCCGCACTGGGCCAAAGTCCTCATCATCGACTACATGTCCAGGATCTTCTTCGTCTATGAGGTCGGAGAGAGCTGCGCTTCTCCGTTCAGACCGATGGAGGAGTCCGAGTCTTTCCACGGTCAGAGCCGGAACCAGAAGCTCCATCCCAAAGAGAAACCTAAAGCCCCCTGCAGCCCCGACAAACACACACCAGCCGCCTTCACGCTGACCTTTGACCCCTGTGTTTACTGCAGCGGTGGGATCCTGGCGTGCGATCCGAAGCTGGTCTGGAACGTGGAATATATCACCAACTGCTTCCGCGAGCAAAAGGCCACGTGCCTAAAAGTGGCCGAATGGAAGAAGGTCGCCAAGGTCATGGACCGAATCTTCATGTGGATATTCTTCATCATGGTCTTCCTCATGAGCATCCTCATCATTGGGAAAGCACCTTGAACTCATCGGTGTGGCAGTAGACTAGAGCGCAGATGCATATTTATTTGGACTATGTTCCACTACACATTTAGTTTTTCCAACACAGTAAAAACCCTTAAATTTACAATGATTTTACTGCTTAGTATTTTTGTCTTGTTTTTGATCTAAACATTCATAAATCAAGAAAAACGACAAGAAACAAGAACGAATATCTGCCAATCAGGGGCTCGTTTCAGAAAAGAGTAAACGGAGTATGTAAACCCTGAAATGAGCGGTTTTCCGTTTCATAATGAGAGGAAAGCAGGGTAAGCCAAGCCGGTCTCTGAAAGAGAGGTAACTTATACTCCGAGTCAGTTACCGGGATAACTCTGAACCTAACCTGGGGTGTGTTTCTCGAACAAAGACTCGCTGATTAACCACCATATTGTTTCGGAAACGAACACGCTAATCACGAACACGGTCGCATCTCCGGCGTTTGAAGCACATTGGTTCAGCTACATAGGGTCATTGTTAATGACGTCACACGCATGAGGTGGAGGAATAACTTCTGTTATTTAACTGATTAGAGATCTCTAAGATGCTATGTGTTGAACATGGCAACTAGTGACTAATTTACTGAGTTTTGTTCCCTGTCATTGTGCTTTATTTGATGTTTGATTCATCGCAGGTTCTCTCTTACGTCTTATGCATTTATGCAATGGACGCACAAAAATACATAATTAAACTGCATTTATATTTAGATAGTGCTGCATGTTAGCTTGAGTGTTGTGCCCAAGAGCACATGTATTCAAGCCCATGTGTCTTACTAAGACTAAACTGTGTTTCTAACCCGGGTCGAGAGCTGGAGTGTAAGTTTGTGACGCTGATTGTGAACGTTCGGTTGAACTATGGTTTCGGGAAACACCGAATCGTTGAACTATGCTGGTAACGACAGAACTTGTGACCATATGATGCTTTTAGGAAACACACCCCTGGTCACGAGCAGGTTTTTTTCGGTAAACGCTGAGTTTCTTTCGGTTTCATCCCCCTTTTTATAGTGTTAGCGAAGTTTAAATACCTTAAGTAAACTTAGTTTAAACTCAGAGTTGGTTGAACCTCCTTATTGAAACCCTGGTCTGAAAAATGAACTTAATTCAAAGAGAAAACAAGGTTATTTTAAAGGAATAGTTCAACTAAAAACTTAATTTGGCTGAAAATGTGTTCACTCTCAGGCGATCCGAGATTAGGATGAGTTTGTTTCTTCATTTGTGTCTCTGCATCAGTGTCTCTGCAGTGAATGGGTGCCGTCAGAATGAGAGTCTGATAAAAACATCACAATAATCCCCAGTCCATCAGTTAACATCTGAAGAAGACGAAAGCTGAAACTAATCCAGCATTAAGATGTTTTTAACATCAAACCGTTGCTTCCGGCTAAATTATGAGTCCATAATAACGCTTTCTAAGAGAAACCATATTTTTACAATTATAATTGAGTTTTCTTAACTTCTTACTACAGCCGTTTTGTTTTTGATTAAGATGGATGGTGCTTTCATGCATCATGCTGGAGCCTGTGTGTGTGTGTGTGTGTGTGTGTGTGTGTGTGTGTGTGTGTGTGTGTGTGTGTGTGTGTGTGTGTGTGTGTGTGTGTGTGTGTGTGTAAAATAATCTGAGTATTAATAATGCAGACTATTGCCTCTCAATGAGCACATCAGTTATATCAGTTTTTCTGATAAGTGATCCGCTTTTCTTCGTTAGAAGGCTGTGACCCGTCTTCATTACAGGAGTCTCACACACACACACACACACACTCTCACACACACACACACACACACACACACACACACACACATGTTGGTTTTTATGGTTTATGGGGACTCTCCATAGGTGTAATGGTTTTTATACTGTACAAGCTGTATGTGCTATTGCCCTACACCTACCCTACACCTAAACTTAGCCCTCACAGGAGACGGTGCATTTCTATTTTCCCTCAAAAAAACTCACTCTGTATGATTTTATAAGCGTTTTAAATTATGGGGACACTGAAAATGTCCTCATAAATCACCTTCTCCTTGTAATACCTGTGTCATACCCATGTCATTATACAAATTTGTGTCCTCATAAACCACATAAACATGCCCACACACACACACACACACACACACACACACACACACACACACACACACACACACACACACACACACACACACACACACACACACACACACACACTCTCTCACACACACACACACAGAGACACACACACACACACACACACACACACACACACACACACAGATTTGATATGAAACTAATGATCATGCACATTGTTATGTTGTCACATTCACTTTACAGAAGCCTCTTTTGTCACCTTTGTGTGGTGGGAATTTTTTACACTACATAATCACAATTTTTTTTTGCCTATTTATTTTCCATTTTTGCTATATGTATATAATTCATAGACTGATTTTGTTCTTCTGTAAAAAAAATGTAAATGACCGATGCATTTATGTCATTATACTCTCTCTCTATTTATTCATAGATATTAATCAATATATTTAATATGTTTTATTAATCTCCTACAGTTCTATGTTAAGCAGACTGGAGTTTACAGTAAAAAATAAATACATTATTTATTAGATCATGCCTCTACACTAGAAATATCAGATCATCCTCGGATGCCAGATCCTGTCAGAACATGGTAACAGAAGTCCGTTAAGTTGTCTAATACCCAAAACCTGTTAACAGCATCTTGTCTGGTACTCAAAACTGCATCAACAGTCTTCTATCAGCCAAGACGCTGACCGAGTAAATCCAGTGACGAGCAGAAGCAGGAGACGAAGTGATGATACAAGGAGCAGAGCTTAATGAATAGTCTCAGCTGCATATGTTTCAAAGCTGATGAACACAAATTCATACCACAAACAATAGCCATGGAAAATTACTGCTGCACATCCGGTGACATTAAAAACCTGATCTCTTACTCATGAAGACGTATCCCTGGAAACCACACATTATAAGACCATAACAACAATGGAAAAATACAATTATACATAATATCAAATCAAATGAGTATATAAATGGCTTAAATTATTATATGATTCAATGGAATGATGAATAACTGAATATAAAAGAAAGTAAAACAACTGTATGATTGCATTTGAGGATCCCCCTCTTAATCATATGAAACTATTTGAATTACATACACCAATTAAATGCAAGCAAACTTCCATAATCATTATTAAAAACATACTTTGGGTGATCAGACTGTACTCTTCACTTCATGTTCATAAGAACAGGACTCTTCTTATCATACCAAGCATCGGTTAATTCGGTACAGAATCATTATGAAAATGTTTGTTTTTTGAAGATTACTTGTGAAATTTCCGCCATGTCAATATTTCAGGTTCAAGATTGGATTAAATGTGATTATTCAGCGGCGTTTGCATTAATTGGCATGGCATCTTATGCACAGAAGCCACTGACACGTGTTTAACGGCACGTCTGGTTTTCAGTCTAAACATTTTCAATAATAAAACCTGACAACTAGAAAACTGTCACGGTACTGCGTCGAAGGGACGATGAAGATGAAGCTCAAAGGACCAGTCTTTAATAGACTCCAGCACACAGGTCATGTCTGTTGACACACGGACACGACGATTGAGACACGACCAACACAAACCGAACAGACTGGGGCTTAAATACACAGGACACACCTCAACCAATGACATCATTAAAGGGAGACAGAAACGAGATCACGCAGAGCACATGGGACAAAAACATCAGCCTGTGACATAAACCTAAACCTTATGAAAGAAATAAAGGCAAACTGGACTGTAAGAAGTGATGTGAAAATGACTGAAATATCCTGG
This sequence comes from Schizopygopsis malacanthus, assembly GCA_027474115.1. Taxonomy (NCBI): domain Eukaryota; kingdom Metazoa; phylum Chordata; class Actinopteri; order Cypriniformes; family Cyprinidae; genus Schizopygopsis; species Schizopygopsis malacanthus. Next base: position 28,995,165 of record CM049878.1, read on the forward strand.
AAGCGGTGTGCAGCGGGTTTGAGATACGTTTTCTCTTGTTTGGTGGTTGCACCAATCAGCAGCAACATGTATATAAACCACGCGGTATTAAAGAGACAGCTCGCACAATGGGTCCAAGGGAAGTCGTTTAATACGTGTCTTAATATCTTTATTAAGACACGTATTACAAGATATTACAAGACATGTTTGTCATGAGAGATTTATAGTAACATAGCATATCAACATGATAATGATGATGAATTTGTAATTAACATCAATATGAATTCACAAGAGCAAGTATATTGTTTGCACGTTTATTTACATTAAAGGCAAAATAACTGAAATAATAAGAGCACAAGTATAGATCTGGAGCTAATTTAAGTCTGTCTAAATATCATAAATGCAATGTCTTCTGGTCCGTATCCTTTCCTGAAGGTGTGCTCGACTCTGATTAATGTAAAATACTATACATATATATTTTGCTATTGTATTGTGGAGTGACACTTTCATAACCCTTTCTATGCTTCTCTGATTATATAATGGTAAATATTACAATATCATAGCACAACAACAGTGATCAGCAATAATGATAAGCCTAATACTCACAATAAGCCTAATAATATAGATCATAACACAGTCTTGGGGTAAGGAGTGGATTATCCTCCCCCTGAAATGTTTGTCTTTTCATCCTGAAATATGAGGCAAATCTTGGATCACAATAATTATGAACCAGTTTCCACAAATCCCTTCACTCGACTGGGATGTTCTGTTTGATTCTGGACGGCAGTGACTGTAACATCGAGTGTATTTTGCAGTATTAAACACATATTTATATCGATTCTGTCACGAATCCGGTTCATGGGCTTCCTTTAACTCACCACCAGAGGTCACTCGCGCACCACATGGACTCCTGCACTACACTAACTGTTGCACTCCACCTCAGACTACAATTCCCATCATGCATTGCACTGACGACACACAGCTGATTGCACTGATCACACACTCCTCTTCTTCTCTGCCGAGTATTGTTTAGCGTTCATCATTCTCCTAGTGTTAGCTGCTTACCGATTCTTTCTGTGTTTGTTTTTGTGTTCAGTCTCCTGTAGTGATCTGCGTTTATCACTCTCCGAGTGTTAGCTGCTTTACGGAGCCATTCCTAGTTTCCGTTTCTTATTTTAGTTTCAGTGTTTTCGTGTTGCCTGGTTCCTGACCTTCTGTCTTGTATATTGGATTAACCCTTTGCCTTCCGTTTGGACTCTGTTTGCTCCTGCCTGGTGTTGGACTTCAAATCGTCCTGCGTGATCAAAAATCGAAGGAAGGCTTCAAATATCAAAGTGTTGAAATTTGTTGATCAGAACAGCGCGCTGGGTTGTTTCTCAGACAAGAGTCTTACAAAGAAGCAACCACCAAAAGCATTTTCACAGGACATTTATAAAATCTGTCCACGTGGGTCGTCTTTTCATTGGCTGTCATAACCGTCCAACGCTCCTCCAATCCGTATTCTCCTCCTTTGTTTCCCTTGGGTCCTGCAAAACAACACTTAAACCTCATACCCCCAGTTCGTGCCTGGGACCATCTTCTCCAAGCGATTTATGGACTTGTTATGTATGTGTGTCCATACATTCCTCTGCCTTCTTCTTGATGGGCTCATAGCTGCCCACACCCTTGTACTCACATACAGTCTAACAGAGAGCACTCCAGTATTGGCTCTGAAGCTCTACATACCAGCAAGCAACATATCTGGAAACATTTATAATAAATCCCACAATACAATTGATTACTTAACACAAAAGGAGGATTATATCCTTCACTGGTCCATTGCTTGTGTACCTGTATTACTCCTCTTGTCAAGCTCTCTGGATATTGTTCGCCGATCGAAGACCACGCCCGTTTACTTGAGTACTCCTCTGCCTTGCCCTCAATATAGCCGTTTGCCATTTGTTCGACCCTGCCTGTGTTTTTGACCATGTCTATTAATAATAGCTTGCACATGGATCCTCACGTCTCATTCGCCCCGTTACAGATTTCATCAGGCTCCGTAAATGTCCTTCTCAGCTGCCGTAGCTGCAACTCTTGCGTCATCAGAACAAGGTGTTCAACGCACCACCGTTTCTGTTTAATAAACCTTTTGCACCGTATAAGCTCACTTTACTTTCATCAAGTTATTCCAACTAAACTTTATCAGTTCAAATAACTACATTTGTCAAGTTAAAATACTTAATATTCTGGGTTAATATAACTTCACTGAGACAAAGTGTAAAGATAGCTTAAAACATTAAGTAAATTACAAACAATGTACAGTGTGCCCTGTGCAGTCTGTTTCAACTAACCACATATATAATCTCATTCAATGTATAAATCAAATTAAATCACTTTTATTGTCATATCTATTGTCAGAAATTCTTGAGAGCGTGCTTCAGACAGTGCAGAAACAATTTACTTATAGACAGTACATACTTACAGACTTATACAGAAGACAATGTGCAGAATACACAGTGTATTATTAGACACTTACATTTATCAATACACATAATACACCCCGATATATGTAAGACCAATGACGAAAAAAGTATGTAGGTCTAGAAAAAGCTGGCAAAGCAAATCACAAGTCACAGGCTATAATGAAGATATACATATGTAGCGTTGATTTAAATGTAATGTTGGAGCAGTTTTAATATGGATCAGTAAACTGTTGGGTGCGTCTTTGGCAAAAGCTGTAATTTAATATTGACTTTGCAACAGTTCACAAACTCTGGTTGGCGGACATAAGAGTTCGTACTGGATTTACTCAACAAGTCAGACCGGTAAGAGAGGCGATTAAATATTTAAAACAAGCAATGCACTTTAAAATCAACTCTAAAGTGGACCGGGAGCCAACGTAAGGAAGATGTCCACGTTTATGAACACACGGTTAAGAGTCATGCAGTCGAATTTTGGATCATTTGTAATCTAAATGAAGAATTTATTCACAAGGAGTTACAATAGTCAGTTCTTGAAGAAATGTAAGCATGAATTGCAGTTTCAGAGTACTTAAAAGAACCGAAAGTCTTCACTTTAGCCAGCGCTCTTGGCTGGTAAAAGCTTGATTTGACAACTAAATAAATTTGTGTTAACACATGATTTAAAGTGCTGCTATTATGGGTTATGAAAGGTTCATATTTTGGTTTTGGGAGTCCCCAACAACAGGCAGACATGCATGCATTATCAAAAAACACTTTCAGTATCTTATAATATGCATTTATTTTTGCTTTACTTGCTCAATGATTCCCAAACGATTCATTTAAGGCTTCAGTTTTCCAAACCCCTCCTTTGCGTGACACTAATCTGCGGTAATTGGTCGATCTCGCCTGCAATGCATGATAAAGCCGTGTTTGTGAAGCAGGGCTGTTTTGTGTACAGCATGACCTGGAGAAACTGCTATATTACCACTCTACAAGTGGCAAAGAATGAATTTGCATTTTCATTCAGACCCATGCGAAAAGAGAAACAAGTGGGCGGCAATATGCAAATGTTTCATGTTGACGTCAACATTGGGATTGGTTTTAAAAACGACTCGTTTCAATGATTCAGAGTCGAGACCGTAACTTTATACACGGTGCACTTTCAGATTTAACACTATGCAGGGTGTTTTCATTCACTTAGCGCTGTTACACACCACATGATGACCTGGTGACGTAGCAGCAGCTAGCGACGATGTATGATGACGTAACAGTAACCAAGTGGTGTCTCGTTTCATACGGGGTATGTTTTCACCCCTAGTGCTTACTACTCGGTTTCGAGGGACAAGGGCTAGGGGTAAGACGAAGGGGTAAGACAGAGAAATGGGATTCACCCTAAATGTATGGTTAACACGACATACTACAGCAATATACAGCAAGTGCTGGGTGATCTGGGTTTATATGTCAAGCCCTCTGTAAAACATTTGGGTGTTGTGTTTGATTCTGCTTTGACTTTTGATAAGTAAGTAAATGCAGTAGTCAAATCAAATTTTTTTCAGCTCAGACTCCTTGCTAAGGTGAAGGTTTTTTAACTTGTGCTGAGTTCGAGAGATGCTTTTATCTCATCTCGACTAGACTACTGCAATTCAATGTATATTGGTATTAACCAATCATATATGAATCGTCTTCAAACAGTACTAAATGCAAGCTGCCAGACTTCTGACTGTCACTCGTAAATATGAACATATGACCCCTGTCCTACTGGTTTTGCACTGGCTCCCAGTCATGTTAAAATAGTTTAAAATTGTATTTTTTGTTTTTAAGGTTTTGAATGGACTGGCACCTTCGTATCATTCTGAGCTTTTGAGCTCATGCAGTCCAGGTAGATGTTTAAGGTCATCGAATCAGAAACTTTTATTGGTCCCTAGATCTAGGCTGACCGGGCTTTTTCCATCGCCGGCCCTAAACAGAATCACTTTTTAAAACAAGGCTTAAAGCCTACCTCTTTGAGAGGACTTTTAATGTATGATTATTATTTGTACAATTTGTTTTGTTTTGACAATTGTTATGTATTTTGATACTTTTTAAACTATATTGTTCAGCACAATGGTCAACCATTGTTGTTTTATTGTGCTTTATAAATAAAATAAATGAAATACTATAGTTATTATCATTATCAATGGCAACCCAGGACATTTAAAATACTAAGCATCCCTCATGTTTAATGTTAAAGTTGCAGTATAATGCTAAATCCATCATATTTATTCAGTGGACTGATAGATTCAATCAAAAACAGTAGAACGGAAGAAGTTCTTCGTTACTGAATTTGTCACATGCACAGATACATGATTAGCCTTGTTTTGCCAAGAGACAAAGAGATCTACAGATATTTGCATATGCACAGGAGAGATACTATAATTTTCGAAAAAGGCAAATTTTTAATATTGATCAGACAATAACCTACTAGTTAAGGACGGTTTCACTTCAGTAAGTTCCTTGTTCCTACTTAAAGCCTAAAATCATAATAATAATAATAATAATATGTTTAATGCATATAGGCTCAATGATAATCATATTACTTAGTTTGCCGTTATAACAAATATTCTTATGTAACGTTATGAACAGCAGTTATGTGACACATTTACCGTGTGTTTTGTATAACATTATCATCACGTTTACTTAACAATTTAGTTGAAAGGCACAATTTAATCACCAAAGACTTTGCAGGCTATAATAATGTTAGAAATATGATATTTATGTAATTAACAGAGCTACAGTGATTCAGGATGACTTACTGTTTTCACTAAGCGTAATATATTAAATCCAAATCATATTAATACAATTGAATAACTGACCTTTACCTGATGATGCCATCATTGCTTTAAATATATCTGCTGTTGTGTTAACCTGACAGAATGAACTTGATCGTTACCTATTGCTCTTTAATTAAAACTCCACCCATCTCTCTCTCTCTCTTGCTCTTATGGACATGTGGTCATGGAAACGGAACATGTTGCATTTAATTAATTCAATTATATTGATATCATATATTTATGGTATAAATCCAATAATATAAGCGATTATGCGCTCACGAGAACAGTCGTCTTTTTTGGTTTTATTTAACATTCATCACTGATGAGGAAAAGACAAACGTTTCCTTGATTCAATCCCTAAATCCTCTTTTCAAATCACCAAATGTGTCGACGTCATCACTCATTAGCCAATGTTGAATCAACAAAATCATAAAAAAATGAACTTTTAAATACTGGACAATTTTCATGTATACATACACACAACACAGAACATCACATCCACGAGTACACCACACAACACGTCCGTGACTAAAGCAACTCATTATCTCTATTATACAAACCCAATATGTACTCCACCAATTAACTTTAAAGTGTATTACAGTGGAGCATGCAATAATTATAAACATCAGAAATACATGGTCATAAACAATCATTGTGTTCACACTGTGAGTACTCAAGATTTATTATATAAAGTGTTAAAGATGAATTCGACCAATTAAAGGAAAACATTAAGTTCTAGTTCTTCATTCATGTCAGTGATTTAAGTTTATGAATCCCAAAATGTTTCAATAGTAGGCTACTTTATGAATATTACGTCCTCGACGAGTCCCAAAAACCTCTCGCTTGATGTCGTGTCTCGCTACTGAAGAGGTGATATCTTGTCGTCGTATACTCGATTTGTGTTCATGAATTAGTAATATCATGACGTGCTGATTTTCCTATGTATATATTTTGACAGGGACATTTTAGCATATAGATCACATTACGAGTTGAACAGGTAATACAAGATGTCATTTTAAATAATTTCCGTGTTACTGGACTCGTAGACTCTTGTGCCCATTCGACCCCGTGACATATTATTACCCCTCTCGTTACCCCACACACACACACACACACACACCTAACCCTATCAACACTAGGGGGGTAATAATCTGGCAGGGGTCAGAATTGGGCTTAACACCGGCAGGCGGCACATTTTCTGCCCTGTATATAGGCTTTGCAGTCTTTTGTCTCCTCACTACATCTGAATTTATCATCATATCTTGTGATCATTTAAAGGTGAACAATGGGCGATATTTACATTGAATCTCTTAGAGACTCATCAGATGATAATATGTGCCAATGTTTATAAATGATTGGTTTTATTGTATTACAGTGCTCATTGTATGTCAATGAACAATTTACTGTAAAACTGTCTTTGTTTTTATTGGGTTTATATTTGTTTTAAATATCATTAAATGTGTTAACCTTGTCTAATGCATTATTTAACCAGCTTTATGGATACCTTTTAGAACGAAATCATTGAAATAGCAGTTTGACCTGTTCATCGGATTCATGTGCAGTACTACAATCGGTTTAACCGTCAATAGATATTATTGTGTTTTGATTTGTTGGTTTTAGAAATACCGTTGTACACTGAACACAATTATTTTAAATTATCAGCATTAGAGTGGTCTTTTATTGTGTCCAGCCTAAGACACACCTGTGCAATAATCACGCTGTCTAATCACATCTTGATATGACACACCTGTGAGGTGGATGATTATCTCGTTCACTAACACAGATTTACACAGATTTGTGAACAATATTTGAGAAATAGGCCTTTTGTGTACATAGACAAAGTCTTATATCTTTGAGTTCAGCTCATGAAAAATAGGGGCAAAAACAAAAGTGTTGCGTTTATAATTTTGCTCATGTAGTAACTTATTGATCTTTGTTACTTTAACGTCCAAAAATATGTATTTTTTCATTGTAAACTTAATTTATGGAATTTTCGAATTAATGTACAACACAAATGAATCTAATTCATGTTCAGAACCTGACCAAATCATAAAACAATCATCTATATATCGCATAATATTTGACTGAAATGGATTGTTGTTATAGACAAGTTTACCCATGAATAAATGATCATAGTTTGGTGCCCATCGCTGTACCTTGCAAATAAAAATCTCTCTCAAATACAAAATATTTCTTGGTTAAGACTAATGTTGTAAGGTGCACTATATCGTGATGGTACTCTGCTGTCATTACAGTAAAAACCTGCCTCATGAGATATATGTGTGACATCCAGTGTTACAAGCGAGTCCATCGTGCTTGTGTAAGCAATTTGATTCAATTCATTAAAGAAATCAGTGTCTTTTAAATCGGATGGCAGTTTTTCACTATCAGTTAAATCAAGAAATGTATGTGTCAATGACCCACACCCTGAAACAATTGGTCCCATTGGATGATCTTCTAGTGATTTATAATGTTTTTGGTGAAGTATAGGCTATAAAACCGGATGTTCATTTTTAATTATTGTTCATTAATCTATTCCCCATCTAATCCCATTTGTAAAATGTCATCATTTAGTTTTTTATAGGACTCTAAATCTTATAAAATGTCTCATCATGTAATGTCCCTTTTATTGTCTCGATGTATGTAAAAGTATTCATAACCATCGTTATCTGCTCGCTGAATAGTCAAAGACGGATCATTAATTAATGCTGATAATGCTTCTCTTTTCACTCTTGATGCATTTGACTTCTTGTACACTTCATTACGAGGTTCTTGCAATAATTGTATAAATAAAATAATAAACATGAGCATCATAATTTTCTGTATCGCTGCTTTGAAACTGTGTGTATTGTGAAAAGCACTTTATGAATAGCTTTTTTAAAGGCATTTATGGGAATCCTGCAGCTGTCACCTGTGATTAGATGGGGTGGGGGGGTTTGCAAGGGTTTGAGTCAGTTTTGGTAGATTTTTTTCTGGGACCTGGCAACCCTGTTTTGGTCTCAGCCAGACAGTTGATAATTCCTCTGTAGATTTGCTGATTATGTGTCCTGTAATTACTAATTTACACCCTACTACTTTTTGCCACACGGAGAATACACACATGCAAGTAAAAAGAACATTTATATCAGACAAATACCTTAGAGGTAATAGCTATCTAAGAATGGTTCAAGTTAACAGGGAACGTTTTTACAAGGTGCATCTAGTACCACATTAAAAGCATGGGTAATTTAATAAACTGTTGAATCGGGGAATGTGATGCATTCAGTCATCAAAGCCTCTGGAAACCCTGATAGTATTTTTTTTTTTATTATTTAGTAATTTAGCAGATGCTTTTATCCAAAGCGACTTACAAATGAGGACATTATAGAAGCAATCAAAACCAAAAAAAGAGCAACAACATGCAAGTGCCATTACAAGTCCTGGTTAGCCGAACGCAGTACACGTAGGAAGGATTTTTTTTTATTCAGAAAACTAGTATGTAAAATATAGAACAATTTAACTTAGTGTTAGTTTTACAAGAAAAGCTAGCAGTTAGAGATTAAATATGCAATTGATAGAGAGTCAAATGTTTGTGTTTTTTTTAAATAAAAAGAAGACAGATTAGATAAAATAAATTTAGAACAGAGAGTGCTAGAGTTAGAGGGTTATATTATATATATAATGATGCATGTGTCCTCAGCATCTCTGTTCGTGTCCACCAGACCGCAGCAGATCCTCAGATAAAACCGAGCCTGCGATGCAACCTCTGAACCAGGGTGCGCGTGCATGGAGTTAAACACTGGTGCTTTTATCATCATGTATGTATGGTGCGCGTGCATGAAGTTAAACACTAGTGCTTTTATCATCATGTATGTATGTATGTGCGCGTGCATGAAGTTAAACACTGGTGCTTTTATCATCATGTATGTATGGTGCGCGTGCATGAAGTTAAACACTGGTGCTTTTATCATCATGTATGTATGTATGTGCGCGTGCATGAAGTTAAATGTATGTATGTATGGTGCACTAGTGCTTTTATCATCATGTATGTATGGTGCGCGTGCATGAAGTTAAACACTAGTGCTTTTATCATCATGTATGTATGGTGCGCGTGCATGAAGTTAAACACTAGTGCTTTTATCATCATGTATGTATGGTGCGCGTGCATGAAGTTAAACACTGGTGCTTTTATCATCATGTATGTATGGTGCGCGTGCATGAAGTTAAACACTGGTGCTTTTATCATCATGTATGTATGGTGCGCGTGCATGTTAAACACTGTGTTTTATCATCATGTATGTATGTGCGCGTGCATATTTAAACACTGGTGCTTTTATCATCATGTATGTATGGTGCGCGTGCATGAAGTTAAACACTGGTGCTTTTATCATCATGTATGTATGGTGCGCGTGCATGAAGTTAAACACCAGTGCTTTTATCATCATGTGTATGGTGCGCGTGCATGAAGTTAAACACTGGTGCTTTTATCATCATGTATGTATGGTGCGCGTGCATGAAGTTAAACACCAGTGCTTTTATCATCATGTATGTATGGTGCGCGTGCATGGAGTTAAACACTGGTGCTTTTATCATCATGTATGTATGGTGCGCGTGCATGAAGTTAAACACTGGTGCTTTTATCATCATGTATGTATGGTGCGCGTGCATGAAGTTAAACACCAGTGCTTTTATCATCATGTGATGGTGCGCGTGCAGAAGTTAAACACCAGTGCTTTTATCATCATGTATGTATGGTGCGCGTGCATGAAGTTAAACACTGGTGCTTTTATCATCATGTATGTATGGTGTGTGTGTGGTGATAGTTAAACACTGGTGCTTTTATCATCATGTATGTATGGTGTGTGTGTGGTGATAGTTAAACACTGGTGCTTTTATCATCATGTATGTATGGTGCGCGTGCATGAAGTTAAACACTTTATCATGTATGTATGTATGTATGTATGGTGTGTGTGTGGTGATGTAAACACTGGTGTGTATCATCATCATCATCTTTATGTGTGGTGGTGACAGTTAAACATCGGATGAGGGAGTTTCTGGAGTAATTATTTAATGCTTTATATGAATCTATGATTGAACTTCTTATCCCAAATACATTAAATCGTTACCGAGAGCGCGTGTGTTTTTCTCGCGCATCGTTCCCGTCGCCATGGAGACGGCATCCCTCATAAACCGCTGCCGCGCGCAGCGTCCGGTTGTTTGTGTTCGCTAAAGTTGGTCAAACACACGCAGATTTATTCTCCTGATCGTGGAGATTCACATTCACAGCGATGTTTTCATGAGAGCTGCAGGACTCCGGAGTTCACGGCGAGTAACATCTCATTATTTTACTCCTAAATATGTAAACAACGTCCCGCGGGGGCGAGTCTACGCTAGATATGATATTATTACCATGTTCTGGTGTTTTAAACAGTGTTTGTCTGATAATAATCACGTGTTACGTTACTCTGATGATGTGTTTTGTTATGATTTAATAGCTTATCTCTGCTCTGATAATTGAGAATAATGATTTTGGGAAATTATTAGTATATAAGTCACTGTATGGTTATAATATGTCATATCTGAATGAAGTGTGCTTATGTTTTGATTTTCATACTATTTTTATTTACAGTGACTATTAAACGTATTTGGACGCTTGTAAGTGTATGAACTTGTTTCATCATTTTGCTTATTAATGTTATATTCAAGTGTTTTACTTTACTTTTAGCAGACGCTTTTATCCAAAGCGACTCACAAATAAGAAAAAGTAACTAAAACTATAAGATAAAACTCTATAAATACTATATATATATATATATATATACATATTTAAGAAAATTGAGAAATTAAATAAAATGACAAATGCAAACAACAACATTTCACAACTAAACATTTAAATGAAAACAAAAAAAATAAAGCTCTAAAATATTAAAACAACAAAAGGTATGAGTATAAAAATGATTATAACATGACACTAAACCAAACACCCATATATATATATATATATATATATTATTTCATTTACCATGTAGTATGTTGAAGTAACGTTACTAAAATAACTCCAATTTATTCAAAACTAAAACTAAAGAAAATACCTATAAATACATAATAAATTCATACATAATTGATCTAAAATTAAAATAGATAACAAATTATAATAGAAAATAATCTTTTCTGCTGTGTTTGTGTGTGTTTGTGTGTGTATCAGAGGATGGTCAGGAAAAGCAGCGTTGCGCGGCGTTCATCGAAGCGCGGCTCTCAGATCTCGGCTCTCAAGCATCTCTCTCTACTGGATCCGGCTCCTCCAGAACCGCCTCTACTCCAGACCGGTCCAGAAGAGAGTCCCTCCTGTCCGGACCGGGTTTACCTGCACGCGGCGGCCATCTTTCAGAGCACACACCTGGAGAAGCCTCCCGCTCACAGCCTCATCCGCTACGGGAAGAGGTCAGAGGTCAGGTTACCTGCTGCCGTGGACGAGGCGTCTCAGCGATCGGCGTATCAGCTCGCCTTCAACACGCTCAAATGTAAGTGAACCCTGTTTAATAGAGGAATTAGAAAATCGACTTTGAGTTTAGTACTTTTGTCTTGTTTTCCATTACAGATATTTAATAAATATACTGATTTATGTCTTGTTTACAAAAAAAAAAAAAGCATAAAATATCTGAGAACAAAATGAAACGGGTCAAAAAACATTTGGTAACACTTTAGATCACGTTCTTAGTTAACAACATCAGTAACATGAACTAAGATTGAATGATACTTCTACAGTTTTTAATCTTAGGCACTAATTTCATCATGACCATGTTATTAAAATCATAACTTGTGTTTGTTAACATTTAATGGCGGTGACTAACATGAATAAACAATGAACAACTTTTCTCAAACTAACATAACAGTGATTAAATGCATGTTGTTTTTAGTTAATACTTAACTAACGTTTTAATTCTAAATAATAGTTTTTTTCTGACCTTTGGCTTTGACCCCTCAACATGTTCTTGTTTTAAGCATAAACTCACGCATCTTGATGGGTCATTTCTGAAAATATAAGTCATTAATTATCAAGTCATTCTGCTTCTCCAGTAAAACAAAACTGTATCTTGATTTAAGATTTGATCTTAAGTTTTATAGCATAAAATACTGAGAATGAAAATTATTTTTTTGTCTTTTTCTTCCCAAAACGGTTTTGCCACAGGATAAAAAATGCACTGCAAGTAATTGTGACTTTTTTCTCACTAATATAATCTTCAAATAACATTATCAGATTTAGGCATTCAGATAGTATCACATATTCAGAGAGTATATTAAGATGCATAAATACATGTTCTATTACCTCAAGGCACCAACTAATTCAGATATAAAGTAGCACATAGGCTTCATTACTCAAGTGTTAGGCTTAATCAATTTTACGCTTCCATATTTTCTAAATGTGTAGAAATGTGAATCTGCAGAGGGCTTCTCTATGGGACATCTTTATTTGGTCATGCCTGAAACTGTATGAGTTTTGGAGTGAAATTTAGTCAGATTATACTCCGTGGCTTATTCCCGTGACCTCTCCCCATGACCCAGAAATTGCTGTCTTTGGCTCGTCTAACTCCCTTCAAATTAAAAAAGCAGTCTAATATGGAATGGTAGTAGCTAAAAAAATCCTCCTTTGTCAATGGAAAAAGCTATTAAAACCACTTTGTATAATCTTGGTTGTCTGAACTTTCTGCCACTTTGCATTTAGAGAGACTCAGATAAAACCTTTCTGGCTTTGAGGTCACCTGGGAACCCTTTCTTAAACATTTAACCAATGTCCAAGTTACCAGCTTCAAGGTTTGACCCTTTTACTGTATTATTATCATATTGCTCGTTCCCATTGGCCTAGAAATAGACGTATAACATCAGTACAAATGTGTATAGAACTGGAGGAACTGATGTACTTAACTGTATATTTTTGTTGTATTTTTTTATGTTGTCATAACGTTAAAATAAAAACAATATTCAAAACAATATAAAATTCTATAAGCTAAGAGAATGATGATGTGAACTAACATAAAGTTTATTATGAAGACGACAGTTTTTATTTAGCCAATAACGTGCACTGTTGAATCATTCATAAGAGCACAGTGTTTCTCACACATAGACTCTTACCAGGTATATTAAAGGCCGCCCAGGTATATTTGGTGACACATTTTTGTTTTTATTATTATTATTATTATTATTATTCTGTGTGCTCGAGAACTGTCAGACACTCCCACAGACAACCTCCAGTGTTCCCCATAGCGTGCGACTTTAGCACAATATTAAGCTACTTTCAGAACATTATGGTGTTTTTTTTCCATAACAGGTACCTACTGACGACCAACCTAGTCGACTTTTTTGAAGAAAATTAAAAACCTTAGCCTATGGTTCAGTTGTAAGATGTCTCCTGAGCGCGATGGTCGGAGCAGTCCTGAGCGGCAGAGAAACAGCATTTTCAGCTCGTCGTCAGTAAATCATTTACAAAACAGCGTTTCCAAGCACCTGTCGCTTACTGAGCGTTTGGACCTTTAAATATGAACATAATTCGTCTGTTAATATGTGCATAGTTTGCTACTCAGATGAGACTAAAACAGTAAATGTAGCCAAAACCACCGCATATAGTCACTTTTTAGTGTAAGTTAGATGTATATTGATTTTATCAGAAGATGTCGCGATTATAAATCAGGATTTAAGAGTATAGTGAGAGTGGTTAACATGCAGTATTAATGGGTCGTACTATTTATACTTGTTATATGTAATGACAACACAAAATGTAATGTGAACAGCTTTATTGGGCATTCAGTGTTTGTATTGCAGTATGTGTACCGTTCATAGAGTATAATAGATCTGAAGAACCAAAACTCAGTCTGAAAGCCACCTTGATGCAATGACGTCATAAATATGCAAATTAATATGTGACGTCTCACAAAATCCTGTGGGAAACACTGAGAGCAGGAATGTGTTTTTTAAAAAGTACAAATCCAACTAACAAAAATATGATTCTAAGAGCGTGTTGCTAATATTCACTTAATATTATGAAAACGTTATCTTCTCAATGTTCAGTTTTTAAATGTTTCTTGGATTCTGTAAATGTTAACGGAACATTCCATTTGATTGTTTTGCAGACATTACTGGAACGTTACTTTTGATTGTTCTCTGAACGTTCTAAAACAAGTAACATTCAAAAACGTTAAATGAACATCCAACTGAAACATTTCAGAAATAAAACTTTTAAAGTGCCACTATTATGTATTTTGGAGAATGATCTTTCACAGCGCTAAGTGAATGAAAACACCCTGCATAGTGTTAAATCTGAAAGTGCTCCGTGTATAAAGATATTGTCTCTCAAGAGAAAGAGTCGACTCTGAATCATTGAAATATGTAGTAGTTTTTAAAACAAGCCCCAATGTTGACCTCAACATGACACATTAGCATATTCCCGCGGCCATCTTGTTGAGCACACTAAATGGAGCTTTTGTTGTGTTAAAAATAGCCGTTTGCCCAGTAACACTGTAAATGCTTTAAATGAAATCGACCACGGAATAGTGTCACGCAAAGGAGGGGTTCGAAATATTAATCGCTGACGCGAATTGTTTGAGAGTCATTGAGCATGTCAAGGTAAAAAAATGCCTATTATAAGAAAATGAAAGAGTTTTTTTAACTTTGCATGCATGTCAACGTGTTGTTGACGAGGCGTCTCCCAAAACCCAAAAAATAACCTTTCATATCCCATAATAGGGGAACTTTAAAGAATGATTTATAAAGATGGCGTAATTATGCTAACATTATTAAAGACTTCGACTGAACGCTTATATTAACATTAATGGAAAAAGTTTTAAAATAACCTTGCCAGAATATTCTGAGGACATTCCCTGTTTAATAGAGTTGAATTGTAATTTCACATTGACTCTCATTGAAATGCAGTCGTCATATTGAGTGCTATGTTTATTCCCATTCACTGTTGATGGACTGGGCTGGTTCATGCTGGTTAATGTCTTCTGGGGCAGAAGTGGCAGATGTCGTCCCGTGTGACGGTCAGTTTAGCAGAACATGTAATCTGCTGCTTCTCCAGAGGACGACTGCTTTAATGAGCGCTGTACATGTCTGCTAAACCACAATTAACTAAATGAGTCTCTTTGTGCTCAAGAGACTGAGACAGAGTCAGTACAGCACAACACACATTCAGTACTGTGTGAGGATCAGTGCTGGGTAATGTGTCACACTTACAGCTGCACTATGCACATTTCTGATCAAAATTAACAATGTGTAATGAATGAGAGCGTGCTAAAATCAGGTTCTCAACTCATGTCTTTACCCAGACAGACTAAACTCTGTTTTTAATATATGTAGCCTACATTTTATTTATTCTATTTTTGAGTCAAGATACGTTTACTGGAGAAGCTGATTGAGTTAGGATATTAACCCTTTAGGCGCCAGGTTTTTTGGGGGGAAAATGCATCAAGATTTCAAAAGTTTGTGGCTTTAAATTCTGTCATCATTTACTCCTCATGTCGAACCAATGACTTTAGACTTTGGTTAATATTCAAAACACAAATGAAGACATTTTTAATGAAGCTTGAGAGTTTTCTGTCCCTCGTTTTAAAGTCTATGTTACAAAATCCCCCCAAAACAGAGCTAAACGGGTAATAAAGGCACTGTAAAGAGATACAGCTATTTTATATGATGAACAGATTTAATTTAGGCTTTTATTGACACACATAAACACAGAGTGAATCACATAGTTCTGTATGTACATATGTAATGTTTGCATGTAAATAAAAGTCCAAATTAAATCTGTTCATCATGTAAAGCAATCAGAAGACTTGGATTAAACTGTTCACTATAGATTCATTTTAAGATGCTTTTATGACCTTTTTAGGTTTTGTAATCTCAGATTTCATTAAAACATATCTTAATGTGATTCTTATGTGTCTTATGAGTTTAAAACAACATGACGGCGAGTAAAAGATGACAGAATTTTCAATTTTTCAGTGAACTAATAGGTATTGTTATCAGAAAAAATTATAATATCAAAATGAAGTGAGTTTACACTTAAAACAAGAAGAAACGATATCTGTCAGTTTGGGAGGAAACAACTTCAAAGGGGAAACAAGATTATATTTGTTCTTATATTTAAGTGTAAGCTCACTTCATTTTGATGCTTTTTCCAAAAAAACAAGACTTAATTTTTAATAAATAATTTTGTTTCTCAGAGTTACTCGCTGTCTTACAATAATAGCTGCAGTTAAAACCTTGTCGTTTTTGCAAATTTTGAACAGAAGGCCACCAAATGGGAATTAAATATTCATGGAGGGATTTATTAAATATTTAAAAATAAATATGGTGGATAACTCGAAGCGAGGGTTTACTGAACACAATGCAAGCGGGAGATGTCTCATATTACGGTCGCGGATGACAACATGCACTTTCATGTTCGCAGGGTACGATTAAATATGTACTTTAACCAGTTTAATATGGAGAGACCTGAAATTAGTCTCGTTCATGTGTTTTTGACCTACACTTTCAAGACGTAGAACAGCAGGTTTGTACTTAGCATGGACTCATAACTTTAAGATGCTAGTTTTAGCCAGAGATACCTTGCTAAAGACAAGATAACATTAATGTCTGCTTGAGCAGATCAAATGTAACTTAATGAGTGTATGACAACCAGAAAATCAATCATTTGTATTGGGGTTGAATACTTGGGGATTTTTGCTCTGTTTTGTTTGATTCAGGAAATATAATAAAATAAATTATATTGCCGACTCTCAGGATACCTGGAATCAGTGATACAAGCCCCCAGGCACATCTTTATCCATTTTTGAAGAATAAACCCCATAAAACCGATGCGAGGTCGGATTTCATGTTTCTCTATGGCGCTGAAACCTCAAGTCTGAGTTATGCTCCCGTGCAGTTCGACTGCCATTGGCTAGCTCGTTCAGGGGAGGGGCTTAACGATAGGTTAATTAGGACTTTAAGCTTTTTTACAAGCGTGCCTTAGAAAAAAACATTACTGGTGTGCTTTTTGAGACAAAATAAATATGAAGATCATTCGGCAAGTTTCTTTTAGAGCAATGGTTGGGATGAGTGGTCTGTGATATGAATATTTCAACTCATTTTTAATAAGAATATTAACATTACGTTTTCATTACATTTTTGTTAATTTATCTGCCTTTCTCATACATTTTATTCTGTGTTTATTTGTTGAGAAAGACCAGTCTTAATCTGGAAGAAGGCTTAAATCACTCTGAGACTCGGGTCTCAGCAGAGTATATTTGAGATTTGTTGAGATCTTTCTGATCGGGTCTTTTTCTCAAACTTATTTAAACGTGTCCATTTGCTTTCTATTTAATCACATTGCTGTGCTAGAAACATTAATGAGATCTCATTCGTGAGAGTCATAATGAGAGCTGAGCTGAATTGATAGAGTGTTTTGAATTAAATATCTTCGTTCTGCTACCCATAATGCAACAGATCAGTCGACCAATCACGTGCTGTCTGAGCTGCTCGGGTGATTAGGGCGTCTGCCGGACGATGTGATGAGATACAGAGATTGATTTCTCTGTGTGTGTCGCTGAAGAACAGGTGGTCTTTATCCGTCCATCGGTGTCCGAGTGTGGATCAACACTAATCCTACATTTCCCAGAATGCCTTTCTGCTGTCATCCGCAGGTTTGACGCCTCATCAGCAGTCATTAGGCAGAATTAGGAGTTAAGACATGATCACAGATGTCTCTGGGCCGTTACATGCACCTTAATTAGAGGCACTAATGAGATGCAGATGCTTGTAGTCGAGATGAATGTTAATATGAGAAGCTCGTTGTGGCGTGATGAGATCGCACAATAAATACAAACACAGTCTCTGAAGAATATGATACTCGGATGCTGTATGTTTTAGGCTCATTTTCAGTGTGAATGTAATAAAATAAAAATAATTTTATTTTACAAAAATAAAAAAAATTATTAAATGCAAAAATATATTATTATTATAATTAATAATAAATAAAATAATATACTATAATACTGTACAAATTGAGTTTATAATAATTTTATTTTACAGGACAATTGTAAAATAAACTAATAATTATTTAATAAAATCTTTCAAATATATTGCTATTTGAATACTGTTTAAAAAATGCACTTAATATTTTTTTACAGAACAGTTGTAAAATAAAATTATCATTATTTAAAATATTACTATTTTAATACTAATGTTCTGCAATAAATTGTTGTTTTTATTTTACATTTACAATTGTGAAATAAAACTATTATTATTACAGTACTGTTGTAAAATAAATAATAATAATTATTATTATTAATTGTACAATAATATTATGGTGTAAAATAGAGAATTATTATTACTATTGTAATACTTATTAAATTCAATTCAAGTTTATTTGTATAGTACCTTTCACAATACAAAATAAAAGCAGCTTCAGAGAAAATTAAAGTTTCTACATTATATTTAAATTAGTTTATCAGTGGTGATAAAATTAATCTCAAGTTGATGTCTATATGGCAGAAATCATGCAGTTAGCTCATGACGTAGCTCATCGGGTCTCGACCTGACTGCAGTTTGTCGTCGTAACTGACTTGAGTGGACAAATGCTCACATTCAGAGGCGTCTGGCACTTTGGAGAGGTGTTCTCTTCACGGATGAATCCCGGTGTTCACTGTACAGGGCAGATGGCAGACCGTGTGTATGGCGTCGTGTGGATGAGCGGTTTGCTGATGTAGTGGATCGAGTGGCCCATGGTGGCAGTGGGGTTATGGTATGGGCAGGCGTATGTTATGAACAACGAACACAGGTGCATTTTATTGATGGCATTTTGAATGCACAGAGATACCGTGATGAGATCCTGAGGCTCATTGTTGTGCCCTTCATCCACGACCATCACCTCATGTTGCAGCATGATAATGCACGGCCCCATGTTACAAGGATCTGTACACAATTCCTGGAAGCTGAAAACATCCCAGTTCTTGCATGGCCAGCCTACTCACCGGACATTGAGAGATTTGAGAGAAATAGGCCTTTTGTCTACATGGAAAAAGTCCTAGATCTTTGAGTTCAGCTCCTGAAAAATGGGGCAAAAACTAAATTGTTGCATTCATAATTTTGTTCAGTGTATATATATATATATGACCCTGGAGCACAAAACCATATATAAGGGTCAATTTCTTGAAATTGAGATTTATACATCATCTGAAAGCTGAATAAATAATCTTTCCATTGATGTATGGTTTGTTATGATTGGACAATATTTGACAATCTGGAATCTGATGATGCAAAAAAATCTAAATATTGAGAAAATCATCTTTAAAGTTGTTCAAATTAAGTTCTTAGCAATGCATATTACTAATCAAAAAATCAGTTTTGATATATTTAGGGTAGGAAATATCTTCATGAAACATGATCTTAATATCCTAATGATTTTTGGTATAAAAGAAAAATGTATAATTTTGACCCATACAATGTATTGTTGGCAATTGCTACAAATATACCTGTGCTGCTTATGACTGCATCTGTGCTCCAGGCTCACGTATAATTACAATATGGTCAGCTTTAATACTCCTTCTTAGAGGTTTACTCCCATCACTATCAGCACTACTAGTGATAGTTGACTTAAGCAGCACTAAATGTTTACCTGTTAACATTTGAAGGCTGTATAATGTTGAAGCATGTTTAAAAGCTGATTTTGCACCAGTGAGCTCTGAGAACAGCGCAGTCAGATGAGGTCAGAACTGAGAATAAAGCTTGTTATATCGATGTGGCTGTTTAGGTTTGGCGAGCATGTTTCACATAAGACCGCTCACCTGGGAAAGCCTGCTTTAATCTGTCTTAGCTCCACGCTGCACAATCAATACACTCACAAACGTGATTCACATACACACTAGCTCTGTGTGTGCTGGACACACACTCACACATCAGGAGATCTGCAGAAAAATAGTTTTGCATTTTCCCTCCCAGTGATTTTTAAAACTAATCTTCTTTCTGTCTTTGCCGTGAAAATACATTCAGACAGTTGAACAGATGCAAGAGTGAAAAGACAAGTATTGTAAGCAAACATTGCAATTAAAATGTTTTTGTTGATGATTAAATACGTTTGTCTTTGTAGTGAAATGTGGTTGTAGCTAGGGTTGTTCAGATTCCGATACTAGCTAGTATTTAAATTGATCTGTATTTTTTGTGAAAATGTTGTTGTAAAGTGTTAAATTGATCTGTATTTCTAGCGAAAAGTGGTTGTAAAGTTAAATAGATTTGTTTTTTAGTAAAGGGTTAAAGGGTAAATAGATCTGTATTTTTAGTGAAAAGTGGTTGTAAAGGGTTAAATAGATCTGTATTTTTTGTGAAAGTGGTTGTAAAGGGTTAAATAGATCTGTATTTTTAGTGAAAATTGGTTTTAAAGAGTTAAATTGATCTGTATTTTAGTGAAAAGTGGTTGTAAAGGGTTAAATAGATCTGTATTTTAGTGAAAGTGGTTGTAAAGGGTTAAATAGATCTGTATTTTTAGTGAAAAGTGGTTGTAAAGGGTTAAATAGATCTGTATTTTAGTGAAAAGTGGTTGTAAAGGGTTAAATAGATCTGTATTTTAGTGAAAAGTGGTTGTAAAGGGTTAAATAGATCTGTATTTAGTGAAGTGTTAAATAAATATATGTATTTTAGTGAAAAGTGGTTGTAGAAATAGATCGGTTAAATTAAATAGATCTGTATTTTAGTGAAAAGTGGTTGTAGAAGGGTTAAATAGATCTGTATTTTAGTGAAAAGTGGTTGTAAAGGGTTAAATAGATCGGTATTTTTAGTGAAAAGTGGTTTTAAAGAGTTAAATTGATCTGTATTTTAGTGAAAAGGGTTGTAAAGGGTTAAATAGTTAAATGGTTGTAGGGTTATAGATCTGTATTTTAGTGAAAAGCGGTGGTTAAATAAATCTGTAAAGGGGGGGTTAAATAGATCTGTATTTTTAGTGAAAGGGTTAAATAGGTTGTAAAGGGTTGTAAAGGGTTAAATAGATCTGTATTTTTAGTGAAAGTGGTTGTAAAGGGTTAAATAGATCTGTATTTTAGTGAAAAGTGGTTGTAAAGGGTTAAATAGATCTGTATTTTAGTGAAAAGGGGTTGTAAAGGGTTAAATAGATCTGTATTTTAGTGAAAATTGGTTGTAGATGGTTAAATAAATCTGTATTTTAGTGAAAATTGGTTGTAAGGGGTTAAATAGATCTGTATTTTAGTGAAAAGTGGTTGTAGATGGTTAAATTGATCTGTATTTGCAGTAAAAATGTAATTGTAGATGGTTAAATTGAAGCAATACTGAAAATATTTTCTGGATTTTGTCTAGATGTGGTTTGATTCTGTCTCTCTCTTGTTGTAAATGAGATCAAATCCATGAAATGCAAATGAAGCAGGCTTGTAAAGGGCAGAGACTTTATTTGTCCGGTGACCTTACAGACGGCGTGATCAGCTCACTCTGCACTTATAGGCCCTGGGGGGGGGGGGGGGGGGGGCATGATTCCTCTGCGGCTTCATCAGGTTTCATCAGGTTTCTGAGTGCAGAGACACGTCCGGAGGAGATTGGAGCTGAATTGTTTCAGGGTTCGTGGGATTGTTGCAGTTCACTGGAGGAGATAAAGGCTTTTTAGCTGAGCTGAACATCCACAGGGTTCATTGTGGTTTTGTCCTTGAGCAGCACAACGGTTCCCCTGCCAGAAATACCACGGTAAATATCAGCCTGCAGGAGACCCATGTAAATGACCTGATTAAAGCTCTGGGCCAGAATGAGTCGTTTCTCACGCAGGGTTCTTTCTCTTCTGACAGATATATGAGTGTGTTTGTGTGTGTTTCACACGATAAAGTAGAGAAACGGAGCTCCGCTCATTGTGTTCATCTGTCACCCGCTCATATTTCTCCTCTTCCTTTCATTGGCTGTTCTTTTCTCTGCTGTCGTCCATCACTGGACTCTCTCCGTGTCACATGACTCCGCCCAGAGCGATGACATCATTGATCCTGCATCATGACCGATTGTATAACGCAGGGGATTTTAATCTTATAAATGCCACCCCCCAAAAGAAAAATCTACAATTTTAACATTTAAAAGGCTTTTGTATAGGTTCTTGCGTAAAGCCTGTAAATATATATATATATATATATATATATTATAAACATGTCTAAAATGTTTTCTGGGAAATTTTTTGTTTCTATTAATAGAAATTAGATTAAATTTAATTAGATTATTTTATTATGTCTTTCTGTTTATTTACTTTTATTTTAAACATAATTGTATTATTTATTATCTATTTATTTACTTATTTTAATATAATTATTTACTTTTTGT
>CM049878.1:29022698-29025198 GCA_027474115.1 Schizopygopsis malacanthus
AGTCCTTATATTATATTATATTATATTATATTATATTATATTATATTATACACGCACAAAATGTGTACTTTTACACTTTTTACACTTTCTAGATCATTCAGAAATTTGTAAACATCCCTTTCTTCAATTATGTTATATTATATTATTATATTATATTATACCTTAATTGTTTTAATTAAGATACACTCAGAAGTAGCAAGTTCTTTAGTCCTTTATTATCAAGTGAACTAGCTGTCCATGAGCAGACTGTGTATTGATCGTGCATATATTGTTTTAAAAGATGTATTTATATTTTCCTCTTTAAAATGAATGTATTCCTCAATTGTAAGTCGCTTTGGATAAACGTGTCTGCTAAATGTAAATGTATTATAAAGGAGAGCCGCTCTGTCTCGGTCTGTCTCTCTGCAGCCGGATCACAGCATGAGTCTGGTGGCCGTCATGCTCACTGACTTAATGGACAGGAAGTTCCTCCCACGCCTGCCCGCGGCCAATCAGGAGGAGGAGGACGTGAAGGCTGTGCAGGAAGTGGAGGCGTGTCTGCTGAGGTGGGTCAGAGTTACAGACAGCTCACACTGTTCTGCACTATATAGACTGCACACTGAGCATAGGATGGGCATTTTGTGAATGTGTGGACTTCCAGTGAGATGAATGATCTAGAACAAACATTAATATATTTATAATAAGAATGAATCATATTCTAAATAATACAAATATTACATAATACTATGTTAAATATTACATAATACAGCTACTTATACAAATGAAAAAAATTAAATACTGTTGTTTTTGATTTTCCTCCTCTGTATTTTTTACTTAAGTGATTTTATACTCAAAAATAACATAATATGTCACTGAGGTCATAAAAAACGTAATTTAAAGGGAAAACGGTAACACTTTACAATAAGGGGTCATTTGTTAACGTTAGTTAATGTATTAACTAACATGAACAAACAATGAACAATACATGTATTACACTATTTGTTAATGTTAGTTAATGAGAATACAGTTGCTAATTGTTTATTCATGTTAGTTCACAACGCATTAATGTTGTGACTTTAATAGTGCATCAGTAAATTATGAAATTAACATTAACTAAGATTAATAAATGCGGTAGAAGTATTGTTCAATCTTAGTCCATATTAACTAATGTTAACTAATTAACCTTATGGTAGTTTTTTTCTGACCCCACTAGCAAATATTTGTTTTTGTTTGAAGCACAAGGTCACTTAATTAATGCATTTTCCAGAAAACAATAATTACAATTTTAAGTCATTACAATATTTATAATAAAAAAAAAAAAATTGCAGTAGAGTTCATTAAAAGTACTGAAGAAAATATCTATAAAAAATAAATCATGCTTAAATTAATTAATCAATACTACCTGATTTTGTGAATTAAAAAAGTTTAATAAACAGACAGCTTTGTAATAATTACAGCTTTAAATATCCTATATCAAGAAGCCTTTGAATAATGTGAGCCTTCGAGTCAAAAAGCGTGAGAACGGCTGATCTAGAAATCTGATCACAAAAATGAATGCAAATGCAAAATAAGTGTGTTTATGTTTGAGATGATAACTGAATGGATCACGAGGTGTAATGAGATGATGCGTCTGTGTGGCGTAACACAGTCTGTCGTTGACACGATGCTGTCGGTGTCTGACAGGTTCAGGACGAAGCTGGTGGCGTCTGTGGCTCGATGTCGAATCAAACACGAGCTGCTGACGCTGGACAGCATCGTGCCGGAGAAGATACGCCGCAGACAGGAGAGAGCGATGCTGCTGCCGCTGTACGGCTGGATCAACTCGCTCCGCAGCAGGTCCCTGCATTATAAACACTTCTGCTTCATAACGTGCTCTGAACACCAGAGGTGCTTTAGTATCGCTCATATACTAATACAGTTTGATTCATATTTAACATAACATGTGCTCTGAACACCAGAGGTGCTTTAGTATCGCTCATATACTAGTACAGTTTGATTCATATTTAACATAACACGTGCTCTGAACACCAGAGATG
The DNA here is from genome assembly GCA_027474115.1 of Schizopygopsis malacanthus. Lineage (NCBI taxonomy): Eukaryota > Metazoa > Chordata > Actinopteri > Cypriniformes > Cyprinidae > Schizopygopsis > Schizopygopsis malacanthus. The sequence goes on from CM049878.1 coordinate 29,024,714, forward strand.
CTTTAGTATCGCTCATGCTTTAGTATCGCTCATATACTAATACAGTTTGATTCATATTTAACATAACATGTGCTCTGAACACCAGAGATGCTTTAGTATCGCTCATATACTAATACAGTTTGATTCATATTTAACATAACATGTGCTCTGAACACCAGAGATGCTTTAGTATCGCTCATATACTAGTACAGTTTGATTCATATTTAACATAACATGTGCTCTGAACACCAGAGATGCTTTAGTATCGCTCATATACTAATACAGTTTGATTCATATTTAACATAACGTGCTCTGAACACCAGAGGTGCTTTAGTATCGCTCATATACTAATACAGTTTGATTCATATTTAACATAACACGTGCTCTGAACACCAGAGGTGCTTTAGTATCGCTCATTTTGTGTTATTGTAGAAAACAAGACTTAATATCTTAAGTAAATGTATCTTGATTTATGAATGTTCATATGTTTGTCCTGGAAAACAAGA
>CM049878.1:29027698-29045594 GCA_027474115.1 Schizopygopsis malacanthus
TGGATGCTGGTTAGTCCCTGGTTAGAAAATTTAGGTCAGAGAGATTAATTTTGTTAGAAGACAAAGTAAATGTGTGTTTTTCAGATGCAAAGCTGCTTCCACACTCTCTTGAGTCTCTGGACGTCTCTGACGCGCGTCTGCAGAAGATCAGTGTGGTGTTTCTGATGCCGGCGTGCTCCCTGTCCGCCGTCAGCAACCCTATAGATTACATCATGCAGGAGAACAGAGGTACACACACATACACACACACACTCTCACACACACACATACACACACACACACACTCTCACACACACACACACACACACACACACACACACACACACACACACACACACACACACACACACATACACTCACACACTCTCTCACACACACACACACACACACACACACACACACACACACACACACACACACCCACACTCATCATACTGAACACTGACTCTGAGCGTCAGTCACCTGTGATTGTTCTGGACTGGTTTCAGACCCGCGGCTCTTGCTGGATCTCTCCCAGGGTTCGGTCTCTCCAGAGAAACTCCAGACGCTCGTGTGCCAGCAGAGGAAAGTCCTGCAGCGTGCCGTCCAGTGTGAGTGTGTGTGTGTGTGTGTGAGAGAGAGAGAGAGAGAGAGAGAGAGAGAGAGAGAGAGAGAGAGAGAGAGAGAGAGAGAGAGAGAGAGAGAGAGAGAGAGAGAGAGAGAGAGAGAGAGAGAGGGAGAGAGAGAGAGAGAGAGAGAGAGAGAGAGAGAGAGAGAGAGAGAGAGAGAGAGAGAGAGAGAGAGGGAGAGAGAGAGAGAGAGAGAGAGAGAGAGAGAGGGAGAGAGAGAGAGAGAGAGAGAGTGTGTGTAAACGATATTTAAATATCTTTCTAGAAGAAAGAACTAACGATATTTATATATCTTTCTAGAAGATAAATCTAACGATATTTAAATATCTTTCTAGAAGAAAAAACTAACGATATTTAAATATCTTTCTAGAAGAAAAATCTAACGATATTTAAATATCTTTCTAGAAGAAAAAACTAACGATATTTAAATATCTTTCTAGAAGAAAAAACTAACGATATTTAAATATCTTTCTAGAACAAATCTGAACAGTTTATGTCTTTCTAGAACAAAACCAAAAGTCGTTTAAATGTCTTAATTGAACAAAATTAAACAATCATTTAAATCTTTCTAGAATAAAAAAAACTCAAAAATATTTAAATCTCTCACTAGATTAAAATTCAGGAAAATAAACGTTTTATGAATGATGTGTAAATAATATGTTTGTGCTAATTTTTTGAGACCATCTTGCCGGAACGTTAGCCAAAGTTCTCAAAACGTTCCCTATTAGCTGAGTTTTTACATTAATTGTTATTGTTTTGTGTCATGCCTTAACCATGGTATAGCTTATTCCTTTAACACCAACGAGTTCAAACTCATGAGCTAGTGTACATCAAAGTACATGAACTAAAGCTGATCAAGTGCTCTGAGTGATTTGAACACGCCTCCCTGTCTCGACATTTATGATTTCTGTGATGATTTATGTCATATTGATCCAATGTGTGTGACATTAAAAACTCTGATTCAAACAAAACCAAGCGACATTTAAATTTGTAATCAAATAAAACTGAATGACTCATCAATTTATTTTTAGACCAAAAAGGGAAACCTGTTTAAATATCTTTTCTAGAACAAAAACAAATGACATTTAAGTCTTCAAATTTGAAATACATTCAAATCTCTTACTACAACAAAACCAACAAATATTTAAATCTCTTACTACAACAAAACCAACAAATATTTAAATCTCTTTCTAAAACAAAAACAGAACAATATTTAAATCTCTTTCTAAAACAAAAACTGAACGATATTTAAATCTCTTTCTTAAACAAAAACAGAACAATATTTAAATCTCTTTCTAAAACAAAAACAGAACAATATTTAAATCTCTTTCTTAAACAAAAACCGAACGATATTTAAATCTCTTTCTTAAACAAAAACTGAACGATATTTAAATCTCTTTCTTAAACAAAAACTGAACGATATTTAAATCTCTTTCTTAAACAAAAACTGAACGATATTTAAATCTCTTTCTTAAACAAAAACTGAACAATATTTAAATCTCTTTCTAAAACAAAAACAGAACAATATTTAAATCTCTTTCTAAAACAAGAACCGAACGATATTTAAATCTCTTTCTAAAACAAAAACCGAACGATATTTAAATCTCTTTCTAAAACAAAAACAGAACGATATTTAAATCTCTTTCTTAAACAAAAAACAAACAATATTTAAATCTCTTTCTAAAACAAAACCGAACAATATTAAATCTCTTTCTTAAACAAAAACAGAACGATATTTAAATCTCTTTCTAAAACAAAAACCAACAAATATTTAAATCTCTTTCTAAAACAAAAACAGAACGATATTTAAATCTCTTTCTTAAACAAAAACAGAACAATATTTAAATCTCTTTCTAAAACAAAAACCGAACGATATTTAAATCTCTTTCTTAAACAAAAACAGAACAATATTTAAATCTCTTTCTAAAACAAAAACAGAACAATATTTAAATCTCTTTCTAAAACAAAAACCGAACGATATTTAAATCTCTTTCTAAAACAAAACCGAACAATATTTAAATCTCTTTCTAAAACAAAACCGAACAATATTTAAATCTCTTTCTTAAACAAAAACCAAACGATATTTAAATCTCTTTCTAAAACAAAAACCGAACGATATTTAAATCTCTTTCTTAAACAAAAACAGAACAATATTTAAATCTCTTTCTAAAACAAAAACAGAACGATATTTAAATCTCTTTCTAAAACAAAAACAGAACAATATTTAAATCTCTTTCTAAAACAAAAACTGAACAATATTTAAATCTCTTTCTAAAACAAAAACAGAACAATATTTAATCTCTTTCTTAAAAAAAACTCTATTTAAATCTTTCTTAAAAAAAACAAAAATATTTTAATCTCTTTCTTAAACAAAAACAGAACAATATTTAAATCTCTTTCTTAAACAAAAACTGAACGATATTTAAATCTCTTTCTAAAAAAAACAAAAATATTTAAATCTCTTTCTAAAACAAAAACCGAACGATATTTAAATCTCTTTCTAAAACAAAAACCGAACGAATTTTAATCTCTTTCTAAAACAAAAACCGAACGATATTTAAATCTCTTTCTAAAACAAAAACCGAATGATATTTAAATCGCTTTCTTAAACAAAAACCGAACGATATTTAAATCTCTTTCTAAAACAAAAACCGAACGAATTTAAATCTCTTTCTAAAACAAAAACTGAACAATATTTAAATCTCTTTCTAAAAAAAACAGAACGAATTTAAATCTCTTTTTAAAACAAAAACAGAACAATATTTAAATCTCTTTCTAAAACAAAAACAGAACGATATTTAAATCTCTTTTTAAAACAAAAACAGAACAATAAAACTCTTTCTTAAAAACAGAACGATATTTAAATCTCTTTCTTAAACAAAAACAGAACGATATTTAAATCTCTTTCTTAAACAAAAACTGAACGATATTTAAATCTCTTTCTAAAACTAAAACAGAACAATATTTAAAAAACAAAAACTCTATTTAAATCTTTCTTAAAAAAAACTGAAAATATTTAAATCTCTATCTTAAACAAAAACTGAACGATATTTAAATCTCTTTCTTAAACAAAAACTGAACGAATTTAAATCTCTTTATTTAAATCTGAACAATATTTAAATCTCTTTTAAACAAAAACTAAAATTTAAATCTCTTTCTTAAAAAAAACTGAACAATATTTAAATCTCTATCTTAAACAAAAACTGAACGATATTTAAATCTCTTTCTAAAACAAAAATTTAAATCTCTATCTTAAACAAAAACTGAACAATATTTAAATCTCTATCTTAAACAAAAACTGAACGATATTTAAATCTCTTTCTAAAACAAAAACAGAACAATATTTAAATCTCTTTCTAAAACAAAAACAGAACAATATTTAAATCTCTTTCTAAAACAAAAACAGAACAATATTTAAATCTCTTTCTAAAACAAAAACAGAACAATAAACAAAAACAGAACAATATTTTAATCTCTTTCTAAAACAAAAACCGAACGATATTTAAATCTCTTTCTAAAACAAAAACAGAACAATATTTAAATCTCTTTCTAAAACAAAAACAGAACGATATTTAAATCTCTTTCTAAAACAAAAACAGAACAATATTTAAATCTCTTTCTAAAACAAAAACAGAACAATATTTAAATCTCTTTCTTAAACAAAAACCGAACGATATTTAAATCTCTTTCTTAAACAAAAACAGAACAATATTTAAATCTCTTTCTTAAACAAAAACAGAACAATATTTAAATCTCTTTCTAAAACAAAAACTGAACAATATTTAAATCTCTTTCTAAAACAAAAACAGAACGATATTTTAATCTCTTTCTTAAAAAAAACTGAACAATATTTAAATCTCTTTCTTAAACAAAAACAGAACAATATTTTAATCTCTTTCTAAAACAAAAACCGAACAATATTTAAATCTCTTTCTTAAACAAAAACCAAAACTGAACAATATTTAAATCTCTTTCTTAAACAAAAACAGAACAATATTTAAATCTCTTTCTAAAACAAAAACCGAACGATATTTAAATCTCTTTCTTAAACAAAAACCGAACGATATTTAAATCTCTTTCTTAAACAAAAACCGAACGATATTTAAATCTCTTTCTAAAACAAAAACCGAACGATATTTAAATCTCTTTCTAAAACAAAAACAGAACAATATTTAAATCTCTTTCTTAAACAAAAACAGAACAATATTTAAATCTCTTTCTTAAACAAAAACAGAACAATATTTAAATCTCTTTCTTAAACAAAAACCGAACGATATTTAAATCTCTTTCTTAAACAAAAACAGAACAATATTTAAATCTCTTTCTAAAACAAAAACCGAACGATATTTAAATCTCTTTCTTAAACAAAAACAGAACGATATTTAAATCTCTTTCTAAAACAAAAACAGAACAATATTTAAATCTCTTTCTAAAACAAAAACCGAACAATATTTAAATCTCTTTCTAAAACAAAAACCGAACGATATTTAAATCTCTTTCTTAAACAAAAACCGAACGATATTTAAATCTCTTTCTTAAACAAAAACCGAACGATATTTAAATCTCTTTCTAAAACAAAAACAGAACGATATTTAAATCTCTTTCTAAAACAAAAACTGAACAATATTTAAATCTCTTTCTAAAACAAAAACCGAACAATATTTAAATCTCTTTCTTAAACAAAAACTGAACAATATTTAAATCTCTTTCTTAAACAAAAACAGAACAATATTTAAATCTCTTTCTAAAACAAAAACCGAACAATATTTAAATCTCTTTCTTAAACAAAAACAGAACAATATTTAAATCTCTTTCTTAAACAAAAACAGAACAATATTTAAATCTCTTTCTTAAACAAAAACCGAACAATATTTAAATCTCTTTCTAAAACAAAAACAGAACAATATTTAAATCTCTTTCTAAAACAAAAACCGACTCGATATATGTGTGTGTGTAGTTCCTCAGGTGCGGGCGGTGCTTTACTCCACCTGTTCTGTTCACCCCGAGGAGAACGAGGAGGTGCTGAAGACGGTCCTCTCACAAACACAGGAGAATCACTCCACAGCGCCTTCCTACAGGTGTGTGTGTGTGTGTGTGTGTGTGTGTGTGTGTGTGTGTGTGTGTGTGTGTGTGTGTGTGTGTGCGTGTACGTGTACGTATAAACTTACTTCTCAAAGGTGTTGTCTCGTGATCACAAAATCATTTTTCTGTGTACTTGAAAATCAAAATGGAATTGAGCAATAATGCTAAAAACAAATAGTTTTTCCATTTGGTTCATTCAGTTTCAGGTTCAAAAACTATATTTTTTCTTCTAGTTTTCTAAAAGTTTACTAGTTAGAATGAAATAAAAGGATGGGTAATGTTTTTTTTTTATGAAAGTGCATTGTGCTAATAAGCTATGAAATAGCAATAACATTAAAATAAATCACTAATAATTCTTTAACAAGTTTTTACATGATTTTTAAAGTGTTAAATTTGTATATTGTGTGTATACACTGAAATAAATGCTTTCCTACTCAGATTTTTTGTCTTGTTTTCAGCCAAAATATAAAACAATTCTTAAATCACGAAGGATTTTCTAGGCCAATGAAAAATAATTGTCTTGTTTTAATAAAAAAATCAAGTCAAAATTAAGTGAGTTTTTGCTTGAAACAAACTAAAATAATCATATTTCAGACATAAAACAATCATATTTAACTTACCCCACCGGCGGATTATTTTGTTTGTTTCAAGCAAAAGCTCGCTTAATTTTGACTTGATTTTTCTAAAAAAAAAATTCTTGATATTTTGGCTGAAAACAAGACCAAAATCTTAAGTAAAAAAAGCATTTTTTTGCAGGGTATATATATTACATTTATGAATATATTTATATTAATTAAAGTCATTAAAATGTATATTTTATATAAATATACATTAAATAGTTTTATATATATAATGTATTTAATATTGTGTATATTTTATACATAAATATAAGTTAAATAATTTTATATAAACAGTTTATGAATATTTAATCTGTAAGTGTCATGATTTTATTTGTCATGCTGTACAGCTTCTGCCTAAAGCAGGCGTGTGATTTGATGATCAATTACTGCTTTATTATGAAAACAGAAGTCATTTAATTAAATAAAAAAAATAATAAACATAATAGAAGTGGTGTAAGGGACAAAGCATTTTTATGAGGCATCTGAAAAATGTAAATATTTTTTCTGTAAAAACAATATAGCATAAAACCATGTTTAATGATTTAAATACAGGTTAGACTAAATGCTGATGCCTATGGTGTTTCTTGAATATTTAAAAGTCAAGGGACCGGTTTTTACCAAAAGAAACACTTTGTGTGTGTTTGAGTGGCTGGAGAGATTGAGCTAGTCATGATTAACCAATCAGCTGTGTGCAGTGATTATTAACCCCGCCCCTCTCTCCCTGTGCTCCAATCAGCTGACGCTGAGCAGCTGTTGTTGAGTATAAAGCTCAGTGTTCAGAGCAGAGAGTGTTGAAGGGACACATGAAATCAGCGCGCTCATAACTTAGTGCTTATCTTAACTGCACTAATGTAATTTCATATCTTTTTTCTGTCTGTTTTTAGATGGCTTCTAGTGTTGTAAGACAGATTTGCTGGACGTTTTTGAAGTGTTTAGATCATCAGTAGCTGTAAACAGTGTTGATTCTGGACACTGTCCATGACTCTAGCCGTGTGTATAAAGGAACATCAAGATGTGATTTCAGAGCTAAATCATCACATTTAACAAAGACAGAAGAAACTGAAATGCATGCGGTTATGATTAATAAGCACCTCATGTCTAGCAAGAAACTACAAACTAGCAGTGGTTTGTTTTGCTCACAGATTGCAGCAGTCACTCTTAAAGGGTTTTTACCCTTTTACAAGGGTTTTCATGGACTCAAAAGTTTTATTTTACGTTAATGCAGTTATTTAGTTTTTTATATTTACAGACTATCTTTCTTTATTTTCACATTGCATTGCTTTAAATCTTCTGGCCTCTATTTTAGCAAAAAACTGAAGAAAATCTCCACATTTTCTTGTGTAGTTGCCCAGTTTTCATAGACTTCTCATTAGAAATCTGCTTTGATTACGTGCGTTTAATTATTTAGCAAACAGTTTTATCCAAAGCAACTTGCAAATGTAAACCTCTGTCTAAAATAACTGAATAATGTTCATATGAAGCTGAATAAAAGCGTTTGCTAAATGCATAAATGTAGTATTTCCAGTGCGTTAGAAGCAGACTGATGCAGTAAAGTGAGCTGTGTGTGTGTGTATGAAGGCAGAATGCACATTCATATGCATTTTAATAACTGCAATAGGCCATATCGTGATTTTCAATATATTATGATTTGATTGTGCCGCCCTGTTGGAGGAGGATAAATGAGTCGAGCTGCACTCATAGTTTTCAGTGATTTGTGAACGTCTCTTTCTACTTTACACCTGGCCACTTCATGCATTTTCTCTGATCGGTTATCTATCTGATTTGTTAAAACGTTTCCATTTACACATGGCCACAAATGTCTTTGCAAAATCAGTTCTTCAATTCCCACGCCATATGCAAATTTAACAGAGATCAAATCAGTGAAAGCAATAGATATGCATGCTGTATTTGATTAATTATCAGCTCATTTCAATACCAGAGACCGCGACAGGAGAGAGTGCGGCTGCTACTACTAGTGCACACTACGTTTAATGAAGATGATTGTGTTGAGTGTCTGCGACGTTCAGTTTCATTCACAGCAGTTTGTGCGTCGGCTTGCTGAGAGATACTCAGCTACTCATCCGCGGTGATGTTGCATTGGCGCTGTCGTATCGGATTATAACATACCATATAGTCTATAAAATGTCTATTTTAATATTTTGGGAGGAGTAAAATTTAGCATATGTGGTTTCAACAACCAGATGCATTTAGATTTGTCCAGTTTGGTCTGGATCGAGTCCCAGAACACCTCCTGAAGGGGTTTGAGCGATCGGATTTATATGGTTTCGGAGGACATTTACACCTGGTCTGTTCAGGATCAGGAATAACGCATGAAGTGACCAGGTGTAAACAGTCTCTCAGTGCTGCATTGAGTGATCCGACGGAAACCGCAGTTCACACAGATTCTGGTGTTACTAGTGTTGGGCTAGTTACTCAAATAATGTAATATATTACTCCTTTCAAAAGTAACATTGTTACTTATTACTTTCTGGCAACAGTAATTAGTTACATTACTTTATCTTCACGCCACATAGAAGTTGTAACTGTGTATCTTCCACAGAACATTCTTTTAGAATGTTCATAATAACATTTTCTCCTCATCATATCGCAGTCAGAAGTTATTACAAACACTCAATAGTGATTGCTCGTGACAATCAATCAGAAGTGCGATATTAATCTCATTAATTGTCATGTGTAGCTTGAAGCTAATTGAAATTTCTCCGTTACCCATATACGATTATATTGTTTTTATCAAATCACACAAGTTTTGTAAGAACAGATTTTTAAGTACAATAATATAATGTAGCACATGCTGATCAGAGGGATGTAAGGCCAGAGTAAAGTAATACACAAGTGTTCAGATCATCTTTAGTCCTGCTGAAAAAATCATCTGCTGAATGTAAGCTTTTCTATATTCCGAGCTCATCTGCTGCACTGGGGACATCACATGCAGGTGAGTCGTGAAAATTATGAACATAAATCTAGGAATGATTTGATTGTTGGATTTTAAATCAGCGGGGTCGAGGCATGACAAGTAACTAAGCTGTTTTATGGATGCTAACTATTACTGAAATCTTATTAGTAATTAGTTACACTACTAGTTACTGCAAAAAGTTATATCATTACATTAACTAAGTTACTAGTAATTAGGTGTTACACACTTTGCAGAGAGAAAAATCAAACACAAAAATTAAGACAAAATGACTCTGTGCAGAATTCAGTGACGCCAGGATAAATAAATACATCCCAGACCTGTGAGCAGTGAAATACATAACTTGATTCCAGTTTAAGGAGCAATATTTGCCCCCTCTTAACTTTTTTTGAACCTCTTTAAATGCATCTCCTTTCATGTAAATGTAAGCAGAATAGTAAAACTCTGTAGGGCTAAAATCAATATCAGCAAAGTTTTTCCTGCAGAAATGGCATTTAGGTTTACATGCATGGTTTAATCCATCTTAGAGATTCCATAACACTGTTTAAATATAAACACATTGAATAGAGAAATGTTGGAAAATATATTTTATATTCTAAATATGAAACCAGTCCCTGTCTGAAGTGAGTCATTGACTCAACCCATTCCCTCAAACTGCTGATTAATTGAGCGACGCAGGTGATTGGCTGCGTCTGAAATCACACAGTCTCTGAATTACTGCCTGACTGTTGAAGTATGTTCTATAAAGTATGAATGTAATCTGACTAGACTTCATTTATCATGTTGTCATTGTTGTGACCTTCCAGAATCAGTTGCATCATTACACACATGTGACCCTGGAGCACAAAGCAGTCATAACAGCACGGGTATATTTACAGCAATAACCAACAATACATTGTATGAGTCAAAATGATACATTTCTCTTTTATGCCAAAAATCATTGGGATATTAAGATCATGTTCCATGAAGATATTTAGTACATTTCCTACCATAAATATCAAAACTTAATTTTGTATTAGTAATATGCATTGCTAAGAACTTCATTTGAACAACTTTAAAATATGATTTTCTCAATTTTTTGATTTTTTTTTGCATCCTCAGATTCCAGATTTTCTAATATTGTCCAATCATAACAAACCATACATCAATGGAAATATTATTTATTCAGCTTTCAGATGATGTATAAATCTCAATTTCGAAAAATAATTACTCTTATGACTGGTTTTGTGCTCCAGGGTCACAACGCTGTAAAGTGTTCATCAGATGCACACTTCAGAATTGTATGAATATTTAGACATTACTACTTAATTCATGTCTATTAGTATTGAAGTATGCAACTTTCTTTCTCAAATGGATGATTGGCTCACCTGATTTGTTTAACGCTGAATCATTCACAACTGTGTTTACCAGCAAAAGTAATGCTGGGACTCTGTTTGGATTTATTTTCACTGACAGAATAAAGCAAAAACAGTCGACTTTTTTCATATTTAACGTTTATATATTATACCATTGGATAAAGTGTAACGGTGATCATGAATGAGTGAACATACACAGGTTCAAAATCAATGTGGTTTTGAGTTTCACAGGAAGGAAAACAAAGTAATTTTTTCTTTTGTTTTATTATAATCTGCTTGACTGACCACAGTGCCAGCCCTAACATAACCGTGTGTGTGTGTGTGCTTGTGTGTGTGTGCGCGTGCGTCAGGCCGAGTCTCCTGCAGGACTCGATCGCTGAAGATGACGAGGGATCGGAGCAGATGAAGGACAGATTCTTCAGACTGGAAGCATCAGATCTTAGTAACGGCTGTTTTGTAGCGTTGCTCACACGAGAGGTACTGATCATTATCATTCCCCAAAACAATAACTGACCCTCATAACGGCCCAAAACCAAGTACTCAAGTGATATAAACAGACGTGGATTATCTGATCAGAAACTCAGTTCAGCTAATGACATCTATTTTACTCTCATGTGTGTTTGAACGCACTTGTAATGTGGTTTAATTGAAAGAAAATGTCAGAATGGGATACTTGCATACTATGTAGAATATAGTATATGTAATTATGCGGTGATAAATGTTTTAGACCGTTGTCTGTCACGTGATCTCATGTTGCATGTTTAATTCATTGTGTGGTGTCCAGTCATCACACATCTGGCATTTCTGCATTTTTTTTTTTAAAAATACAGTTTTATATAAGAATGTAATTAAATGAGTTAAGTAGAAAATAAAAGGTCAGGCCCATTGAAAAGATCTGTGCATTCACTGTGAAATATAGCTCTGTGATGAGAGGAAACGGTTATTATTTCTGATCGAGCTGTTTGTGGTCACTAGACGATCACTATCGATGTGTTTAGACACTATCAAATCAACACGTGTATATTCTGAACACTCACTCTGTGAAAGCATCTGACAAATGCATAAATACATCAACTGGGGAACCAGTCAAACTGGAGGGGAGGATAATATATATATTAGTGCTGTAATCACAGCCAAAATAAGTGTGTGTGTGTGTGTGTTTTATTATATATAAATAGATTTAATATAGAAACACAACATTTTTCTTAAGTGTGTGTGTGTAAACAAAAACCTTTTCTTTTTCTTAAGTATCTTTTAACCAATTTTTGTATATTTAAATAACTTATATATTTAGAACTATTATATATTTAGAACTATTATATATACTTTTATATATATTTTACTACAAAAATAGTACTAAGATAAGATTTTTTTTTTTTTTTTTTTTGCTGAAATATTTTCAGCCGAATTTTTTTTTAAATATATTTTGAACAATATCATCTAAAATGCAATATATAATATTTAAAACTACACTAAGCGAAAAGTAGTACTAATATATATTTCTTATTACAAATATTTGTATTTTTATGTATTTTGAACTATTAATATATATTTAGGTTTTTAAAACTACACATTTAAAATCTATTTTGGTTTATATTTCTGAAATATTTCGAGCCATTTTTGTAAATCTATAACTATTTTGAACTACATGTATACTAATCTTAACTATACTAACCCAAAATAGTAGTAAAATATGTCAAATGTTTATCTTCCTGAGCGCGCGCGCGTGTGTGTGTGTGTGTGTATTATAAATAATAATATAAAGCGAGCGAGTCTGAGCTGAACAGATACGGTTCTTTAAGGCTGGTTGTTTTGGTGCATGATGTAGTTGATGCTCAAAGCATGCTGGGAAGAGTTTCTCTGGGGCTTGATGGAGACGCTCTTTGTTTCTCATTGACTAATCCTGCTGTGTCTGTTGAGGAATCCCATCTTTCCCTCCCTCTGCTTTCATCTGCAGCTAAAAATAACCCAGCAGAGAGAGAGAGAAGAGACTCCATCAGCCTCCTGCTGGATCCGAGTTAAACTCAAAACATGTGCTGCATACGATTCATAGATTACTGCGATCCGTCATATTTATCTCTGCGCTGACAGACAGGAAAACATCATCAAGCTCCATATCCTTCCTGCCATGACCAATAAAAGCCACTAATAAAGATCATTGTCATTCGCTTAAAAAGGTCTCATAAAAAGGCTATTAGACGTGTGTGTGTGTGGGGGGGGGGGAATATTACCCTCCTCCCGTAACACGCTCTTTTACGATGCATCTGTACAGTCACGCCTGGGACTAATAAAGTCTTCAGCTGCGCTCAGAGCCAAGAAACATCGGCGCGTTTGCATCTGAACTCGGCTCTGTTTCAGTGTGTGACCATGTTCAGCTGAAGGTCGATCATAATGAGTGTAATCTGGGGCCGGAGCTGCATCAGAACCACAGGACGGGCAATAAATGTGTGATGAGGAAGAGGACGAGGGCAAGACGTAGTGAATAATTCAGCCCTCGTGTCTGTATGTGTTAGCGTCAACAGGGCAAAACCTCACTTGCGCACACACACGCTCTCACACACACACACAGACACACGCTCTCACACACACACACAGACTCACACACAGACACACACACACAGACTCTCACACACCCACACAGACTCTCACACACACACACACACACACGAGATGAATTATTCACTTTAAGAGTGTGTGTGTGGTGCTGAGACAGCAGTGACCCTGGAAGAAACACACACACACACACACACACACACACTGATCCAACATGCTTCACAAAGCCAAGACCAATTTACGAGAATATTTTTTCCTGAAAAATATGAAAAGTTTAATATAGTTGGACCCTTTTTTTATTTTATTTTACATGCGTTTTGAAAATATACTGATTTGGCTCAAATATTTCAGGGAAATACAATTTTGAGTTAATATATTTTACTGTTACAGTTTCACCTTTTTTGATTATTATTATTATTATTATTTGGCCTTTCGTATAAATTGTTAGAAAAGTAGTTCTAAAAAATACAGCAAGTATGTCAGGAAGCATTTCCCCACAGTTCAACTGATTCACCATTTTAGATATTTTATGCATTTGTCCATAATTTATGTATCTCATTTATGCAATTTAAAGTTGTAAAACATTTGCTCAAATATTTCAGGAAAAACATGATTTTTAAACAATTTACTAATAATTTTGACCTTTTGATTTTGTTATTACTATTTACTTTTGTCCTTTTTGTTTAATATTTTTCCCCCAGTAGTTGAGAGACAAACACACGCTGCTGTTTTCATCTCTGTTCCTTGTATTGCTGTATGAGTTTCCACTGAAATTATTTATTGTTTATGAGGGAGAAAGACAAGAATGTGTCTGTGTGCATGTGATTTATGGTTCAGATGTGGCATTATTCTGCTTCTCCCCTGTTTAACCTCCATTCTGGGGTGACCAGCCTTAATTCACTCTCTGTGTGTGTGTGTGTGTGTGTGTGTGTAATATATAAAGCCATAAATATAGCTCTACAATATTTGTTTAAATACAGTGCAGACGTTCCCCTTAGTTCAACAGATTTGTATATATCTTATGCATTTGTCAGATGTATTTATCTACAGTGACTCCTCAGAACATGCACAACACAGTGACTGTATCTGAAAACTGAAAAGTGCTGCGTTCGGAGAATGCATCTCGAAGCACGTCCGAATCCAAAGTTAGCTTCACCTCCCGTCTCATGAGACGCCTTCATCTGATCGATTTGTGAAGGCAGCATAGATGTATCCTTGGCTGCCTTTGATATCCCACAATCCTGTGCGTTCATTTCCGTGACGGTTGAGCTAAAAAATAAAGATGGCGTCTGAAAGTTGCGTTTGGTGGTTAGTTTGTGTGTATGCACTTTTGATATCTCTAGTGAGAAATTAATATTATAGTAGTTAAATATTTGTTTAGTTATCACCAAAACTCATTTTATTTTGTTGTAGACCATTAAACCGTTACGCTACCTCAGAAGACTGTCCGAGATCAGTTTCATGAGGTGCCTTCGCGCAAAAACGCTGTCATTGCCTCAAGTCAGCTGCCTAAGTTTTCGGATGCAGCCATTGTTTCAAATAAACTCAGCCTTTTGTTTGTTTGTTTGTTTCCTGCACAGCCTAAACCAGAAGTGATCGAGACGCCACAGCAAGTGCTCGCTCGCGCAGCGGCTAAAGGCCTGTTAGACGGCCTCCAGCTGAACCAGCCAATCAGGAAAGAAGGCCGGGGCCGACGGTCCCGCAGAGCACCTGCCAATCAAAAGCACTTTGTGAAGACACGCCCACGCGCCACACAGAGCAACCAATCACGTGTGGCGGAATTTCTGAGCCGTGAGATGAAAGGAAGCAGCTCGGAGCCGACACTGATTCATGAGAACGGCAGAACGGCATCGCCTCGGAGTCCAGCACACCACGGTTACTTCAGTTTAACCAATACACATAATTATGGAAGACCGTTTACGCCAATGAATGAAAAATTAAAAACGTAATTAAGACCTTTTATCTCACAATTCTGATTTTTCTCATAATTGCGTAAAACAAACTTGCAATTCTGACTTTTTTTCTCACAACTTCCAATTGCGAGTTAAAAAGTCATAATTGTGAAATATAAACTCGCAAATTTGAGAACATATCAGCATTTCTGTTAAAGTCAGAATTGTGAGAAAGTCGCAATAATCTTTTTTTTATGTTTTATTCAGTGGTGGAAACAGGCTTCCATACATAATTAACATTAGATTTAGCTTGATTTAATTGTTAACACAGTGTCCTAACTAGGGCTGGCTCGATACCACTTTTTCAGATCCGATACGATACCAAAAATTCTGAGTATCTGCCGATACCGATATCGATCCGATACCAGCACGGTTTTTTTAAATCAGTGTATATTTTCTATATCTAAGTGTGTGTGTTGACCTGGTCATCACTCTTTTGTGTATTACACACAATCTACTAAATATAGACAACTTTACTGTAAAGAAAAACAACAAATGAATGAATATGTAATAATAATCTATAAAAAAAATACTTTTATAAACTAGGTAAGTGGATAATTCAGTAGCAAAAGTTACTCCAAAAAAATCACGAGTTCACAATTTTATAAAATCTAAAATTAGTGCAAAACATCATTTATTAGGGAACAAGTGTAAGACTAAATCTACAATGATATACATTGCTCTTTGTATTGTTAATAATGCATTCATGGGAAAAAAGTTATATATTCATATAGAAATACTGTAAAATTAAAAGACATGTCTTTTAAACGTACTGCACAGTAATGAGGCAACACCATATAACATGAGATGAATATGAAAGGCTATTAATAATCTTTTATTGCACAAAAATATTATAAAGCGCAAGGTTCGAATACAGAGCGGCATTAAGCACTTATGAGCATCCCGATGCACTTGAAGCAACACTGAGTCCACATAGAGAAGTTCAAAGAAAAGAGATATTAATACGTAGTTTATTGAGCCTTTTCTTTAACCGTTTTAAATGTCAGTTACTGTGCTCGTGAAGAACCCTTCATAGTGCTCTCTACAACAGTGTTGTGATCTAACAGACACCTGATCTAGAAACCGCACGAGACTGTAGCCAGATAAAACCCTTTTATGCAAAACCATTGCACTGTATTTCAAGTATAATAGGAGCAGTGGAGAGAGTTTATCGTCTTGACTCTAGTAACCGAACGCGGCTCACAGTTTGAACGCTGAATGAAGTATTTACGTGAACTTGACTTAAATATTAATCTATACCTCGCATTAAACTATGTACGGCTTCAGAACACTTGAAATATAGTGCACGGAAACTTTATGGTGTTTTATAATGTGTTTGTGGCTTTTAACAATAACACAATAGTAGCTATGCGGAATATCGAATTTGGATCGGTCTCGTCAGACCGATACCCCGATCCAGTATCGAAGCGATACCGATCCTGAATATCAGATCAGCGAACCCCTAGTCCTAACTCCACACGACACAACCAATCAGAAGCGTGTGTGGGCGGAGCCTTTCTGAAAGCGCTCTGCACTCAGGACAGAAACAATCAAATATCACAGCCAATCAGAAGCGTGTGTGGGCGGAGCCTTTCTGAAAGCGCTCTGCAAGGACCAATCATATCACAGCCAATCAGAAGCGTGTGTGGGCGGAGCCTTTCTGAAAGCGCTCTGCACTCAGGACAGAAACAATCATATCACAGCCAATCAGAAGCGTGTGTGGGCGGAGCCTTTCTGAAAGCGCTCTGCACTCATCAGAATCAGAAGCGTGTGTGGGCGGAGCCTTTCTGAAAGCGCTCTTTACTCACAACAGTGCCAATCAGAAGCATGTGTGGGCGGAGCCTTTCTGAAAGCGCTCTGCACTCATGACAATGGATGTTTATAATCGAATTCATAAATATCAAACTTTTTAACATCATTAAATGTACATACTGAGTGACTGATAACATCTTTGTTATGGAATACACTCGCAGTGAGTTCAGTTTTAATGTACATCTTTGCTTTAATTTATTTTCAAGATCTGAGGTAAACTATCGGTTGATTTCAGTATGGCTATAAATGTCACGCAAAAACTCACATTAGACACGTTTAACTTTGAATAAAGCATAATCACCTGAGATTGTCGTATAGTTTGTATGCTTGTGTTCCAGCCGCGACGTCGCGGAAATAGAAACCATTTCTGAAATAGAAATTTTGCATGTCGCCATCACAGCTGGTTAGGACAAAACCGCCGATTAACATGAAAGATACCATTTTATCGCGCGTTGTGTGTAGTTAGGACTCACCAAAGTCTTGTTTACTTCTGTATCTCCACAGAGAAAGCCTCTAGTTCTCAACGTCCATCTCAGAGCGGTTTCTCCAGGACAGGCTCCGCCCCCAGCCCCGCCCCTATCTCCAGGTTGTACAGTAAAAGTTGGACTCGTTTGGCCGTGGCTGCGGTTTCTACCCATGATGATCACTCCTCCCCGCCTCCCGCTCCGCCCAAAGGCCGACAGGGCGTGCTACGGCCGGCGACCGTCACGTTTCCTCCTGTTCTGTTGCCAAGCGAAAGTCTTCTTCCTCAGAGGCGGAGCCACGCCCTTCCTGCCCGCCCAAGCCCCGCCCACACAAACCTGCAGATGCGCAACTCGACACCAGCTCGAACCCAAACGCCGTTCAGACTGAATCATCTGCGGCCGTGGCACTGACACACATTTCCCTCGCTTTCTTAAATTGAAGACTTTTAATGCCAGATATATCAACTAACTCATTATTACTAAACTTGAGTGTCACTGCCATTAAAACATGCATATTT
>CM049878.1:29045694-29058194 GCA_027474115.1 Schizopygopsis malacanthus
TGAGAGAGAGAGAGAGACTCCATCGCCTCCTGCTGGATCCGAGTTAAACTCAAAAACATGTGCTGCATACGATTCAAAGATTACTGCGATCCGTCATATTTATCTCTGCGCTGACAGACAGGAAAACATCATCAAGCTCCATATCCTTCCTGCCATGACCAATAAAAGCCACTAATAAAGATCATTGCGTTCGCTTAAAAAGGTCTCATATAAAGGTATTATACGTGTGTGGGGAATATTACCCTCCTCCGTAACACGCTCTTTTACGATGCATCTGTACAGTCACGCCTGGGACTAATAAAGTCTTCAGCTGCGTCAGAGCCAAGAAACATCGGCGCGTTTGCATCTGAACTCGAGTCTGTTTCAGTGTGTGACCATGTTCAGCTGAAGGACGATCATAATGAGTGTTATCTGGGCCGGAGCTGCATCAGAACCACAGGACGGGCAATAAATGTGTGATGAGGAGGAGGACGAGGGCAAGACGTAGTGAATAATTCAGCCCTCGTGTCTGTATGTATGTTAGCGTCAACAGGGCAAAACCGCACGCGCACACACACACAGTAACACACACACACACACACACACACGAGAGAGAGAGAGACCACACACACACACACACACACACACACACACACACCACACACACACACACAAGAGAGAGAGACACACACACACACACACACACACACACACACGAGCTGAATTATTCACTGTAAGAGTGTGTGTGTGTGGTGCTGAGACAGCAGTGACCCTGGAAGAAACACACACTAATCCAACATGCTTCACAAAGACAAGACCAATTTATGAGTATTTTTTCCTGAAAAATATGAAAAGTTTAATATAGTTGGACCCTTTTTTTTTTATTTAATTTTTCATGCATTTTGAAAATATACAGATTTGGCTCAAATATTTCAGGAAAATACAATTTTGAGTTAATATATTTTACTGTTACAGTTTCACCTTTTTTGATTATTATTATTATTATTTGGCCTTTCGTATAAATTGTTAGAAAAGTAGTTCTAAAAAATACAGCAAGTATGTCAGGAAGCATTTCCCCACAGTTCAACTGATTCACCATTTTAGATATTTTATGCATTTGTCCATAATTTATGTATCATTTATGCAATTTAAAGTTATACAAAATTTGCTCAAATATTTCAGGAAAAACACGATTTTTAAACATTTTACTAATACTTTTGATTTTATTATTACTATTATTTACTTTTGTCCTTTTTGTTTAATATTTTTCCCCCAGTAGTTGAGAGACAGAAACACACGCTGCTGTTTTCATCTCTGTTCCTTGTATTGCTGTATGAGTTTCCACTGAAATTATTTATTGTTTATGAGGTAGAAAGACCAGAATGTGTCTGTGTGCATGTGATTTATGGTTCAGATTTGGCATTATTCTGCTTCTCCCCTGTTTAACCTCCATTCTGGGGTGGCCTTAATTCACTGTGTGTGTGATATACAAAGCCATAAATATAGCTCTACAATATTTGTTTAAATACAGTGCAGACGTTCCCCTTAGTTCAACAGATTTGTGTATATATCTTATGTGTATAAATCTTTATTTGTCAGATGTATTTATCTACAGTGACTCCTCAGAACATGCACAACACAGTGACTGTATCTGAAAAGTGCTGCGTTCGGGGAATGCATCTCGAAGCACGTCCGAATCCAAAGTTAGCTTCGCCTCCCGTCTCATGAGACGCCTTCATCTGATCGATTTGTGAAGGCAGCATAGATGTATCCTTGGCTGCCTTTGATATCCCACAATCCTGTGCGTTCATTTCCGTGACGGTTGAGCTAAAAAATAAAGATGGCGTCTGAAAGTTGCGTTTGGTGGTTAGTTTGTGTGTATGCACTTTTGATATCTCTAGTGAGAAATTAATATTATAGTAGTTTAAATATTTGTTTAGTTATCACCAAAACTCTTTCTATTTTGTTGTAGACATTAAACGTTTACATTGCCGCAGAAGACTGTCCGAGATCAGTTTCATGAGGTGCCTTCGCGCAAAAACGCTGTCATTGCCTCAAGTCAGCTGCCTAAGTTTTCGGATGCAGCCATTGTTTCAAATACACTTCAGCTGTTTGTTTGTTTGTTTCCTGCACAGCCTAAACCAGAAGTGATCGAGACGCCACAGCAAGTGCTCGCTCGCGCAGCGGCTAAAGGCCTGTTAGACGGCCTCCAGCTGAACCTGCCAATCAGGAAAGAAGGCCGGGGCCGACGGTCCCGCAGAGCACCTGCCAATCAAAAGCACTTTGTGAAGACACGCCCACGCGCCACACAGAGCAACCAATCACGTGTGGCGGAATTTCTGAGCCGTGAGATGAAAGGAAGCAGCTCGGAGCCGACACTGATTCATGAGAACGGCAGAACGGCATCGCCTCGGAGTCCAGCACACCACGGTTACTTCAGTTTAACCAATACACATAATTATGGAAGACCGTTACATACGAAGTAAACCAATGAATGCATTAATTTACTCAAAAATTACGCATAAAAAAACGTACAAAATTAATTTTGTAAACCAATATTATTTTTCTCATAATTGCGTAAAACAAACTTGCAATTCTGACTTTTTTTCTCACAACTTCCAAATTGCGAGTTAAAAAGTCATAATTGCGAAATATAAACTTGCAATTTTGAGAACATATCAGCCCCCCCTCTCAAAACTGGACTTTATCTCGCAATTGTGAGTTTATATCACGCAATTCTGTTAAAGTCAGAATTGTGAGAAAGTCACAATCTTTTTTTTATGTTTTATTCAGTGGCAGAAACAGGCTTCCATACATAATTAACATTAGATTTAGCTTGATTTAATTGTTAACACAGTGTCCTAACTAGGGCTGGCTCGATACCACTTTTTCAGATCCGATACGATACCAAAAAATCTGAGTATCTTCCGATATCGATCCGATACAGCACAGTTTTTTTAAATCAATGTGTAATTTCTATACCTACGTGTGTGTTGACCTGCTCATCGCTCTTTTGTGTTTTACACACAATCTACTAAACATAGACAACTTTACTGTAAAGAAAAACAACAAATGAATATGTAATAATAATCTATAAAAAAATACTTTTATAAACTAGGTAAGTGGATAATTCAGTAGCAAAAGTTACTCCAAAAAAATCACGAGTTCACAAATTTATTAGGGAACAAGTGTAGGACTAAATCTACAATGATATACATTGCTCTTTGTATTGTTAATAATGCATTCATGGGAAAAAAGTAAAATATTCATATAGAAATACTGTAAAATTAAAAGACATGTCTTTTAAACGTACTGCACAGTAATGAGGCAACACCATATAACATGAGATGAATATGAAAGGCTATTATTAATCTTTTATTGCACAAAAATATAAAGCGCAAGGTTCGAATACAGAGCGGCATTAAGCACTTATGAGCATCCCGTGAGCATAATGATGCGCTTGAAGCAACACCGAGTCCACATAGAGAAGTTCAAACAAAAGAGATATTAATACGTAGTTTATTGAGCCTTTTCTTTAACCGTTTTAAATGTCAGTTACTGTGCTCGTGAAGAACCCTTCATAGTGCTCTCTACAACAGTGTTGTGACCTAACAGACACCTGATCTAGAAACCGCACGAGACTGTAGCCAGATAAAACCCTTTTATGCAAAACCATTGCACTGTATTTCAAGTATAATAGGAGCAGTGGAGAGAGTTTATCGTCTTGACTCTAGTAACCGAACACGGCTCACAGTTTGACCGCTGAATGAAGTATTTACGTGAACTTGACTTAAATATTAATCTATACCTCACATTAGATTATGTACGGCTTCAGAACACTTGAAATATAGTGCACGGAAACTTTATGGCGTTTTATGTGTTTGTGGCTTTTTACAATAACACAATAGTAGCTATGCGGAATATCGAATTTGGATCGATACCCCGTCGAAGCGATACCGATCCTGAATATCGGATCAGCGCACCCCTAGTCCTAACTACACACGACAGAACCAATCAAATATCACAGCCAATCAGAAGCGTGTGTGGGCGGAGCCTTTCTGAAAGCGCTCTTTACTCATGACAGAACCAATCAAATATCACAGCCAATCAGAAGCGTGTGTGGGCGGAGCCTTTCTGAAAGCGCTCTGCACTCATGACAATGGATGTTTATATTCGAATTCATAAATATCAAACTTTTTAACATCATTAAATGTACATACTGAGTGACTGATAACATCTTTGTTATAGAATACACTCATTGGTTCGCAGTGAGTTCACAGTTTTAATGTACATGCTTTAATTTATTTTCAAGATCTGAGGTAAACTATCGGTTGATTTCAGTATGGCTATAAATGTCACGCAAAAACTCACATTAGACACGTTTAACTTTGAATAAAGCATAATCACCTGAGATTGTCGTATAGTTTGTATGCTTGTGTTCCAGCCGCGACGTCGCGGAAATAGAAACCATTTCTGAAATAGAAATTTTGCATGTCGCCATCACAGCTGGTTAGGACAAAACCGCCGATTAACATGAAAGATACCATTTTATCGCGCGTCGTGTGTAGTTAGGACTCACCAAAGTCTTGTTTACTTCTGTATCTCCACAGAGAAAGCCTCTAGTTCTCAATGTCCATCTCAGAGCGGTTTCTCCAGGACAGGCTCCGCCCCCAGCCCCGCCCCTATCTCCAGGTTGTACAGTAAAAGTTGGACTCGTTTGGCCGTGGCTGCGGTTTCCACCCATGATGATTACTCCTCCCCGCCTCCCGCTCCGCCCAAAGGCCGACAGGGCATGCTGCGACCGGCGACCATCACGTTTCCTCCTGTTCTGTTGCCAAGCGAAAGTCTTCTTCCTCAGAGGCGGAGCCACGCCCTTCCTGCCCGCCCAAGCCCCGCCCACACAAACCTGCAGATGCGCAACTCTACACCAGCTCGAACCCAAACGCCGTTCAGACTGAATCATCTGCGGCCGTGGCACTGACACGCATTTCCCTCGCTTTCTTAAATTGAAGACTTTTAATGCCAGATATATCAACTAACTCATTATTACTAAACTTGAGTGTCACTGCCATTAAAACATGCATATTTTCTGATGTCACATGCAAATAAACCACTGAGAGATACTTTTTTGAATTATGTAATTTATTTCCACAACATGATACATTAATATGGTGTAAAAATGAGTGTCTTTAGTGGCCGATCTGGTTTAAAACACCATTCTGTGAGAAATAACATTCCCGTGTTTGCTTGATATCTGAAGCTCGTGTATGTGAGCGTCCGAAACGCTCTACGCAAGTACGCAAAATCTCTTCGCAAAGCAAGCTCTGTTCATGCGTCACTATTCATACTGCAATGCAAGCATCTTCAGCACTGCTACAAAGGGGCGTTACAACCGGCATTAGCGTAAATTCATTCTCTACAGTTTCTTAAGGAGTCACGGTGGAGACATGGGTTTTAGATGGTGTTACTTTCACAATGTGGGTTTTCTTAATGGAAAAATAAGCATGGGACTTTATTTTACCATTTAAACATTGATGCACGTATGAAAATGGCTGTTACACACCAAAATAAGAGGGTTTTCAGACTTCAAAACATTGTAGTGCATCCAACCTGCTATTGATCAAGGTTAAATCAACATTGATATTGTGAAGCGTTTTCAACATCAAGTTTAATGTCATTTATACATTTTAATAAGTTATTTTATTTTATACTTAGGTCTTTGTTCACCACCAGATCATGTTGAGTTTATACAGAAGCAGCACACACTTGCCAAGCGTTCACGTCTTGCGTACTTGCGCGGAGACTCTTTCAGCCCGTAATGTTGAACTAAAGTGTGTTTGTGTGATCAGAAAATCCCCATTTCACTCTTCATTACAGTATCAGACTCTGCTCTATTACAATACTCCCACTGAACATGATTAGATCGGCCAGGCCGTGAGTCTGGGACATTTCACACACCTTCCAACAGCGGAAAATTCACTCTAAGTTTCTTGGGGAGAGATATAAATGTTCAAAGGATCCAATTTCCCGAGTGTGTGTGTGTGGTTTGAAATGAGACGCACTGAATCCAGGTCACGCGTGTGAAGACTTGCATTGATCTGGACGTGACACGTGAACACTGACGGCCTGGAGATACTTCAGTGAGAGTGTGTTAGTGTAAGGCAGACGCATGCTTCATTCAGCGCCGACGACATCTTGCTCGTCTTTTTTTGTAATGTTGGCTCTTCTCGTTTGCATCAGTAAATACACACACACACACCTGCTGTCCGTCACAGCCGTTCTGCTCCGTCATTGGTGGGGAACCTCGGGGGCGGGCTTCTTTTTCAGAGTGTCTATAATTGATTGGACGCCGCGCTTGACGCTGGACGTAACGCGGCGGGTGACGGAGTCGGTAGGGGGCGGAGTCAAGGAGCCGGACTTCCCCAGACACTTCTGATACCGCAACTAGAGAAAAAAACACAGATTTAACCCTTAAACGACTAAAGAATTATGCCATTTAATATTTTATGTACAGAATCTGTGGCATGCTGTCACTCCAAATGGAAATTAACTTGTTTTCCAGCTTGTAAAAACGCAACAGTTTGTGAGCAAACAAGGACGCACAATGCTTGATTAAACGCAAAAGTTGCATGAACAGTTTCTTGAGTGAATGTGAATGTTTTGTTACCATGCAAAGTTTAAGGAGATATTTTGTGCGTAAACAAGTTTTGTGAGCTTGATGGAATGCAAAACAATTGCGAGCAAACACAGTTTTTGGCTAGTGCAAAATTTATTTGAAAACATTGTGAGAGTTAAGGCCAAAGTATACTTCACTTTGTACGCGTGACGCGAATTTCGTCATTGGAATAGTGCGCGCGTACTTGTACACGCAGGTCACACTAATGAACGAATAAAATTAGTTTCTCCACAAGGTGGAAACGCTGCTGTGGGGGGTAATCGATTCACGAGGTAGCCGAAGAAAAACTGCATAAATATGGCTTCACACACCTCCAGAATAAGCTTAGACACTGACTGGCTTCCCAAACGGTAGCTTACGCAATACTAGTTCACGGCTAGCCTTTCCGCTGTGCTAACCGGACTTCTGTGAGTTTTTCTTCCGTGTCCTTCACACTGTAATCTTCATAACTGCTCCCTACGGCCCCCACTAGGCCAGGAGAGGTATTGCAATTGTCGAATGTCTGTGTACGAGTACGAGTCAAATGAAGTATACTTTGCAAGGCTGTGCGCATATGTTAACGTATGCGTAAAAAAAAAGAAGTATACTTGGGTCTTTAAGAAATAATTTCAAAGCTTTTACAAAAATTGCGTTCCCTCAAGAAACTGCGTTTGATCTTAAACTTTTGCGTGTTTTTTTTTAAATATTTTTTTTATGTCTCAATGTTTGTCCCTTAATATTTTTTTCCACTCACTAACAAAACTTTTTGATAACTCTTAATGTTAGTTCATTTCAATTTAGCATTAGCAAAAAACTGTTAGCTCGCACAATGTTTGCATTTACTCAAACTTTGCATTTGTTCGCAAAAATTGTGTTCCCTCGAGAAACGTTTTTTTTTGCACACAAAACATATCAACTCACAAAATGTTCCCTTGAGAATCTTTACAACTAGAAACTTTGTTTTACGAAAGTTTGCATTCCCTCGAGAAACTGTTTGCTCACAAAACTAACGTTTCTTTGAGAAACTTTGCGTTCGTTCTGAACTTAAGACGTCTGAGGAGAAATCTTGGCGTTCCCTCACGAATTGTGTTTGCTCACGAAACTTTTAACTCAATGTTTGCGTTTAACAAAAACTGTTAGCTTACACGATGTTTGCATTCCCTTAGGAAACTGTTAGTTCAAACTTAAAACTTTAGTTTGCTATCAATCTTTGTCTGCATCACAAAATTTGTCAACTCTCAAAATGTTCCCTTTGAGAAACTTACTGAAAGTTTGCGTTCCCTCACAAAACTTTTTTTTGTTTGCTCACAAAATATCTCTTTTGCCCTCAGTATCAAAACATGTTGCTTTCGCTCACAGAACTTTTGTTCATTCAACATGTTTGCTTTTGCTTCAAATTGAATTGTTACTCAAATACGTTTAGCTCACACGATGTTTGCATTTACTCAAGAAACAAATAGCATTTGCTCTCAATACAAGTGCACTGCCTCAAACGTTACATTCACTCACAAAACATGTGTAAGCTAATGTTTGCGGTCCCATAAGAAACAGAAATTTCCTCTTTTTTTTTTTACACTTTCATGAATTATTTGTTATATGTGCCAAATTATACGTGATCCTGGAGCACAGACGCAGTCATAAGCAGCAGGTATATTTGTAGAAATAGCCAACAATACACTGTATGAGTCAAAATTATACATTTTTATTTTATGCCAAAAATCATTAGGATATTATGATCATGTTCCATGAAGATATTTAGTAAATTTCCTACCGTAAATATCAAAACTTAATTTGAACAACTTTAAATATGATTTTCTCAATATTTAGATTTTTTTTGCATCCTCAGATTCCAGATTTCCAAATATTGTCTGATGTATGGTTTGTTATGATCAATGGAAATATTATTTTTTTCCAGCCTTCAGATGATGTATAAATCTCAAATAAAAAAAAGACTGGTTTTGAATTTTGACAATTGATTTGCTCGTAAAATGTGTGTTGGGTCACGATTGGTCATTTTTACATGTTCCTTCTCGAAACGTTTCCCCGTACCTCGTTATAATTAGTATTTAAGCTGTAGTAACGAGCATGTGAGGTGTATTGGTGTCACTCACCACACAGGCCGACTGCACGGCCTCGGAAACGCTTCCCGCGTCGGGCTCGCACCAGAACACGTGACACTGGAAGTGCTGGTTTCCCGAGTCCATGATCAGAGCAAACGTATGGACGTCACGCCCCACGCCCATGAAGGACAGGAAGCGCACGCGGCACTCCACTAGGACTTCCTCCTCCTCTTCCTGTCCGAGCAGAAGACAAGCGACTGTAATAAACCTGTCTCATGTCACCAGCGCTGAATGACTTTCACAGGCCTATGAATGCTTCATCAGCGTCCGAGCAGAAAGAGAAGAGCAGGGCCCTTGTTTATCAACAGTTTCACGTAAAATATGGGATTTACCAACTTGTGCTTATGCATAGAAATGTGTGTAGATATAAGCACACCTCTGAGCATGCTTACGCAGAGAATCTGGTGGTAGAATAGTTACACGGCACATAAAACGCATTTAAGAGTGGCACAGTATGCATTAAGCAATCCACATATGTCCTGTGTTTCCTTTCATTATAAACTACATTTATAATTATTTTAGTTTTAAACAGACAAGTTGCATAATTGGTGTCAAACCATTTAAAACAGTCTCCGTGCAATGGCTTATCTTGCGTTATTGGAAGACTTGGCAAACAATGCGCTCCACAGGGAGTGTGTTTTCAAAGATCGTACAGAGTAGCTTATAGAGACGGTTTCAACGGCAACAACATAAACAAACGTTACCGCGCGTGTTTGTGACCCTGACTTAACTTCCGGTAGACATCCAGATAGAATCAATAACAACAGCTAAGTCCCTCTGGAGCAGATTATTTTTTTATAACAAGCAAAACATGTTTGCTTCGTAAATCAGACGGACTGAGATGCAGCGATAACTACTTGGACGGACTTATTAAAAATGCAAATTCACTCTCTGCCAGCAGGAGATGCTTAAAAGCGGGAGAAATAACGTTAACGTTAGAGGTTTAGCCCGGTAACGGCTGTGAACTGAGCTTACAAACGCTGCTTTATCAGACATATAACATGCAAGATGACATCAAGACAGTGTTCTTTCAGGAATACAGTGATATAAAAACACCTGCGCCTCGTTTTGATTTTTAAACGTGCATTATGTGCTCATGTTTATTCAACAAAGCCTTTTGGAAAAGTGATATTGTGGCGGGTCGCCATAAATGTATGTATGTGAAACACATCCCATAATACAACAACCTGAGCCCAACTTCATTACTAATCACTTTAACTGTGTTTGTAGCCGGCGCCACTAACAGCCCGATACACAAACACAGACGGGACGTTACCTTCGGTCCGGGCGCGTGAGAACGATGAAACCGTCTATAAGTAGGGGTTAGGGTTTCAGTCATGTGATTTTTAGAGGGATGTGTCACCATATATGGTTCAATTGGAAATGCAAATGACCGTGAACGTGAACCAGCATGGTACTTACACACGTGGGATTATCAACAATGATCACGCACTGGTGTGTGTAAGAACTGCGTGCGCACGTTTGATAAATATGCATTTTCTTGTTCTTAATTTCATTCGTAGAACAAATTATAGAACATTTTCTCCGTATTGTTGATCAATGAGGGCCCTGGAGTTTGTCCATGTGGACAAGGTTTTGTCATTTTAAAATCTAATTATACAGGTGAAGTAGTCATTAAGGGCCTGATTTGGCATTTACGTTTGCCAAATAAGTGAATGAACCCAAATTATTCGATATGTCTTCATGAGCCACACCCCAAAATTGCATTGTATTTCCCTTTATGATCTCTATAAAATATAGAAAACTGAAGCTTGTGTTTGCTTTTTTATAAAACAAATGCCTTCAAGTTTATATTCATTAGCTCACAACATGCTCAGCTTCTGCATTCACTTCGAAACATTTTTCATTCGCTCACAAACTGTTTTTGAGAAACTTTGCATTCACGTTAAAATCAGTGTATACTTAAGAAGCCTTGCGTTGTTCACATTTTTTTTCTCCAATCCTATGTTTTTTTTAAATTAGGCTCATTTTACGACTCCCCAAGAGTTAAACGGTTGAGTTTTACCGTTTTTGAATCCATTCAGTTGATCTCCGGGTCTGTCGGTAGCACTTTTAGCGTAGTTTAGCATAGATCATTGAATATGATTAGACCATTAGACATGAATATGGTAAATTTTGCAACTAAAGTGAATGAATGCAATGTTTCTCAAGTGAATGCAAAAAGTTTCGTAATTATCATGAATTATTTGCTCATTAAATGTTTGCATCTGTACATGTGTTTAATTGTTAAGGATGTTAAGAAGTGTCTAAATCAGTATCCAATCCAAATTAATATTTCTAGGTGACGTCATGAGTCAGACAAAAACCAAGGATTAGTTTGTAAATGTTCATCTCTATGTGGTCCGATGCACAAACCGTTTCAAGGCAGAACAGTGATGAAGAACATGTAGAAAGTAAGCATCACCTTTTCTTTGATGACGGTAATTGTGGCGTCAGCGACGTTGAGCATGACGGGGGTCCAGTCCTCTTTCCCTGCGGAGGACATCAGACTGTCTATCGCTCCGTTTATCATGTCCATTCCTGAAACACACCGTTTGAGAAGAGCATTATAGTTCCTTACAGTCACACAGGACGACGTTTATAATAACTAATGGTGTAGAAATGAGTTTCTCCAAAAGCTAGTGACGAGTCTGACTCAGCATCCTAACAGAGATGAAGCTCAGGAGAGACGGATGTACTCAAGCGGCTTTGAAACGATGTGTATTGTGTAAAAATAAAGAAATAAATTCACCTTGACTGATTTGGATATACTAATGCCGCTCATGACGTGCACGACTCGTCTCAGAAGTGCATGTTGCAAAGCCAATAACGTCATGCTTTCTCCCATTGTGTTGGGGTCAATCAGCTTGAAATACTGGTTAAACTATTTATTTTGTCTTGAAATTTGGTGAATATTTTTCATTTTGGGTGTTGTGTGTGCACCCAAAGTTTCGACACACAGATGTGTTTTGGAAAGGCTGTACACATTTTGTCATGGGGTCAGTTTGACCCATTCTTGATATTTAAACAGCTTGAAATACTGGTTAAATTATTTATTTTGTCTTGAAATTTGGTGAATATTTCTTATTTATGGTAATGAATGTGCATGCAAAGTTTCAATGCACAGATGTGTTTTGGAAAGACCATACACATTTTGATAAGACTTTTGTGTTGGGTTCAGTTTGACCCATACTCGATATTCAAACAGCTTGAAATACTGGTTAAACTATTTATTTTGTCTTGAAATTTGGTGAATATTTTTCATTTTGGGTGTTGTGTGTGCATGTAAAGTTTCGACACACAGATGTGTTTTGGAAAGGCTGTACACATTTTGTCATGGGGTCAATTTGACCCATACTCGATATTCAAACAGCTTGAAATACTGGTTAAACTATTTATTTTGTCTTGAAATTTGGTGAATATTTTTCATTTTGGGTGTTGTGTGTGCATGTAAAGTTTTAACACACCAATGCGTTTTGGAAAGGCTATACACATTTTCTTACAAGATTAGTGTTTGTGTTTTTGGTTGTTAATGTTTTTTTGGATCTCAATTATTAGACTATTGCAGCGCTGAAAATAATTGTGAAAAACCAGACAATAAAGAGGCAGGGGAAGCACACATAGCAATACTACATACATGAAATACAAATAATAACAGATAATATCAATGCTTAGTTGTAGTTAGTGTACAAATAGTTACTACAAGTAATTGTGACCTTGTGTGTGTGTGTTCTTGTTTATAGTAC
>CM049878.1:29063194-29070694 GCA_027474115.1 Schizopygopsis malacanthus
GGGTGTTAAATGATCACATCTGAGCTTGAAGTTAATATTGCAGCTCAAAGAGGTTCAGTTTTTAGAGTGAATACTTGAATCACAGAACCTCACACGGATACATCAGGTGTTCACAGGTGAAACTAACACGTTGTGTTCAGATTGATGATCGTTAGCAGCGTGAGAACAGGACCGCAGCAGAAACACATCCATCAGACGGAGGAATATCCACGCGTGTGTGCTCAGAACGTAAAGGTTAATGGTTTAGTGGCCGTGTTTCAGTGTCACTCGTGACATTCAGAGCACAGCAGCGACGGCCAGCGAACCTCTAGTGTGTGTGTGTGTGAGTGAGTGAGTGAGTGTGTGTGTGAGTGAGTGAGTGAGTGAGAGAGTGAGAGAGAGTGTGTGTGTGTGTGTGTGTGTGAGTGAGTGAGTGAGAGAGAGAGAGAGAATGTTACACAAAACACACTGACCCTCCAAAAGAGAGATACTTTAGTATCACTCAGATACTATCACACACTTTATTCATATTTTAATCCATTTATTTATTTACATTTTTTAGTTTTTCGTTCCAGTTTTTGCTATTTTAGTCCATGATGTTGAACTAATAAAAAAATATGGGGTTTATTTTTAGATAAATCGTGTGGCCCTGCTAGGTGTTTTCCTCCTGTTTGGCATAAAGGGAGTGTCTCTGTGATCTGGTCTACTGTTTTGGGTGGTTGGTAAATTGTCAGCATCCATATTTGTAGTTGACGGCTGAGGGAAGTTCATGGGTTTACACTCTTCACTATAAACTACATAACACACTCACACACTCGCACATGAAGAGACTTCAGCTGACACAATAATCACACAAGTGTTTTTCTCAGAAGTCTCAGAGCCCCAGCGATGAACCCATTCTGTCACACGCACGCACGCGCGCACACACACACACACACACAGAGATAGAAAGACACACACACACGGCGAAAAGCACTTTCAAAACTGAAGAGACTCTGTGAGGATAGAGATGATGATGAACTACATAATGTTTTATAAACTCACACTGTCAAACACTAATGAATGTGAGCTGTTTATAACGAGAACATTAGACTCTGTCTCTGTGCTCCTGTTTTAAACCACTGAGAGCGCTGTTAGTTCAGTCAGTCCTCACTAGTGCAGCCAAATCAGATCAACATGTTGCTCAGCAATACCTGAGCAACCACCCTGGCAACACCTTAAAAACCTTACAGAACACCCTAGCAACCACTCAAACCACACCCTAGAAACCTCACTGAACACCCTAGCAGCAACCACACAAAACACCATAGCAACACCCTAGCAACCATGATGTTACACTAACAATACCTTAGTAACCGCCCAAACCACCAACAACACCCTACACCTCACTGAACACCCTAGCAACCACACTAAATACCATAGCAACACCCTAGCAACCATGATGTCACACTAGCAATACCTTAGTAACCGCCCAAACCACCAACAACACCCTACACCTCACTGAACACCCTAGCAACCACACTAAATACCATAGCAACACCCTAGCAACCATGATGTCACACTAGCAATACCTTAGTAACCGCCCAAACCACCAACAACACCCTAAACCTCACTGAACACCCTAGCAACCACACCAAATACCATAGCAACACCCTAGCAGCCACCCAAGCCTCCACCATCACCCTAAAAACCACACAAGGCAACCTAATCTAACATCCACCCAAAACCATAGT
Source organism: Schizopygopsis malacanthus (assembly GCA_027474115.1). Classification (NCBI taxonomy): domain Eukaryota; kingdom Metazoa; phylum Chordata; class Actinopteri; order Cypriniformes; family Cyprinidae; genus Schizopygopsis; species Schizopygopsis malacanthus. The sequence continues at coordinate 29,064,907 of CM049878.1, forward strand.
AATACCCTAGCAACCACTCAAACCGCCATCAACACCCTAGAAACCACACAAAACACCCTAGAAACCATGATGTCACACTAGCAATACATTAGTAACCATCCAAACCACCAACAACACCCTAAAAACCTAATTGAACACCCTAGCAACCACCAATAACACCCTAGAAACACCTGAGCAACCACCCTGGCAACACCTTAAAAACCTTACAGAACACCCTAGCAACCCTCAAACCACACCCTAGAAACCTCACTGAACACCCTAGCAGCAACCACACAAAACACCATAGCAACACCCTAGCAACCATGATGTCACACTAGCAATACCTTAGTAACTGCCCAAACCACCAACAACACCCTAAACCTCATTGAACACCCTAGCAACCACACCAAATACCATAGCAACACCCTAGAAACCACACAAAACACCATAGCAAGCACCCAAGCCTCCACCATCACCATAAAAACCTAACCTAACATCCACCCAAAACCATATTAATACCCTAGCAACCACTCAAACCGCCATCAACACCCTAGAAACCACACAGACCACTGCAGCAACGCCCTAGCAACCACGTAAATCACCACCAACACCCTAACAACCGTAATGTCACACTAGCAACCACCCAATCCACCAACAACACCCTAGAAACCACACAGAACAACCTAAAACACCCAAGTAGCTGCATAGCAACACCCTTGTTTCGTGATGTTTAACACCGCCTAAAATCTAGTCTATTGAGCAGTTAGACTCATGAGGAGCCTTGTCTGTCCAGTATTGGTTTGTCAGGTTGTACTTTCATTGCATGCACACACACACGCACGCGTGCACACACACACACACACACACAATCAATCAATCACTGCCTCGTTCTGTCCTTTTCCCAAAAGATTGTGATCAGCAAGTCATTAATATCTGTCACCTCCATACAAACCCACACACACTCACTCACACACACACACACACACACTCTCTCTCTCTCTCTCTCTCTCTCTCACACACACACACACACTCTGACTGTACTGTGCTCACATTTGCAGAGCAGCAAAAGTCATAAAACATTTACACACAGACAAATACAGTGTCTCTTTCTCTGCATATTTTCTTCTTTGCATTTCTGCTTGATTTACATAATTTTGCACACAAAATGCATGGACTCTATGCTAAGATACCCAAACACACACATGCCATAGACTTATCTATACAACAATTTATAATGACTATCCAGAAAAGACCAAATGTAGCAAACAATTTCATCCTCAAAGTAAATCAAACACACACGAGTGCACGGACACAGCAGCAGTGTGTGTGTGTGTGTGTTACTCACACTGTTGTCACTCATCAGCATCTAGCTGTACTCTGGGTCGTTACTCCCATCGCCACGACGATCAGCATCCAGCACAAATACACTCTCTGATCTCCCGTCTGTCCCTCCGTCTCTGATCCGTCGCTCCCTCAGCAAACACACACACTGCTCTGAGAGCCCAACACACCCCAACAACCTGCCCTCGCTCTCTCTCTCGCTCTCTCTCTCTCTTCCGCGTGCGCTCTGTCTCTCTCCCTCTCGCTATCTCTCTCTCTCTCACGCCCTTTCTCTCTTTCTCTCTCTCTACACTGCTGAGGAAGAGATGCTGGACAATCAATAGAAACACAGAAAGTGGAAACCAGATGAACAAAACAAACCAAGATAAAGAGGAATCACAGATAGTGAAATTTGCACAATAGAGAAAAAAATAAACAAAAAATCTGAAAAAAATGCTTATTTGAAAATGTGTCTTGCTTTAGGAGAGCTAAAGATATTAAATGCATCTGTATTTATTAAGTGAAATGAGAATGCGTTTCACTATCAGAGATGCAACAAAAAAAGGGAGGAGTCGACACACACACACACACACACACACACACCTGGAGCAGTGGACACACACACACACCTGGACACCTGGAGCAGTGGACACACACACACCTGGAGCAGTGGACACACACACTCTCTCTCTCACACACACACACACACACACACACACAGCTCCATATATAGAGCTGTGACTTCATCGTTTCGAAACCACGTGTACACAGAAAACGCTGAGTGCTCCGAATATAGCCCAATGACTTCATCCACCCAAAGACACTCATTCATATTGTATAGAACTGTGTGTGTGAGCGTGTGTGTGTGTACGTGTGTACGTGTGTGTGTGTGTGTGTGTGTGTGCTTCTCTAAAAGCAAAACACAATCTTTCTCTTTATCTTTCTTAATCAGGTTTAGGGTCTCGGACATCTCTACTCTATTTCTATCTGTCTTCATCTCTTATTATAGTTCTTTTACAGGGTTTAACATCATTTTAAAACAAAACATGACGGCTTTTGGATCATTTCAGATTTGTATTCATTCATTTTGATTTTTTTATGTCAATATAATGTTTATTAATTTCGGTATTTTTATTAGTTATTTTAGTGCAAATCAAACTAAATTAAAATATATATTTTGTTGAAATATCGAAATACTAATTTAAAAAATATATATATTTTTAGTCAATGTTTATTTTATTTCAAGTAAAATGTATTGATTTTTTTTTCATTTATTTTTTTAGTAGAAGTTAGAAATGCTGGCTTGGCAACTGGTTAAAATGAAAGAAGTTATTTTTTTATCTTTATTATTATTATTTTTAATGGTTTTATTTTCCTATAATAACCCTGACTGGAAGCACTATCAGTCTTTTCTGTGACTCATTCGGGCATGTTCAGCATTAAACACTACGTTCACTAGTTGTTGTATATAGTGCACACTGAGTAGTGTTGTTTTACAGCAGTATGCTGTGTGTATGAACTAGTGGAAGACTTATACAAGCGGATACCTTTATATCAAACAACTTGAGGTAACGCTTTATAATTAGGTCTTGTTTTTTTACCTTAGTTAATTTATTAACTAACATGAACTATTAATAATTTCATTTCAAATAAATATAATTACTTAGTTTTTTCTCTCTGAAATAAACAATGTGAGAAAATACACGAACACACCCACACGCACACCACACACACACACCCCCCTGACACACACACACACACCCCTCACACACACACACACACACACCACCCCCCCTCACACACACACACTGCCCCCTCCTTACACACACACCACCCCCACACACACACACACACACATGCACACACCCCACACACACACACCACCACCCCCCCTCCCCACACACACACACTAGCAGAAGCCATTACAGTCGATGAGTAATACACTACATTAACTCCTCTTTATATGGAGAGCAGGTTGGTGTGAGTCTCGGTCTGCAGCAGCATCTGCTGGCGAGCGCCGCTACTGCAATCAAACTCTGACAAACTGGAAAAACTCATTCATCATATGCGTTTTATCACGTTATAAAACAGCAGACGGGTTTAATGTCAATCTTGCATCATTCTGGATTCATATGAAATGTGTTAATCACATCCACAAATCTGTGAACAAACAGCGGCCAGCTACAACAAACCCTATTCATTAAAAGATCATCTTTCATGTTAATAATAACTACAGATGTTCTTAGTTAAACCTGTTCCAGGTCATTTATTTAATCACACACAGACAGACCATGTGATGAAGAGAGTTAGCGTACTATGATGTAATACTCATAACTGAACAGAAGTCTATGTAAGTCTGCATCATTTATATTGTGTGTTTTGATATATTAAATATGTTAAATGACACAATAATAACATTATAATAAAAAAACGTACACTATGTTCAACTTCATCGGCAGTGTGATGAAAGCAATGTTAGCCTCATCGAGATACTATTATAAAATTATGTTTGTGTTAATATTTTGAATTCATTTTCATTTGAGTGTTTATCATTTCAGTAGTTTATGAGCACTATCAATCTTTCATGTTAGTCAGAATTAAACACTAGTCTACTTATTAAATATTAATATACAGTGCTCACAGCCTACACTGTAAATACAATTGCTGATGATTGCCAGAATAATATTGTAAAAAATACAGCAAAACTGTAAAGCTTACAGTATAAAACTGTAATTTACAAACAGGGCAATTTAAATGTAAACCATTAAATTCAACAACACTCACTGATATTAAGTTAAACTCTGTTTTGTACCTTTAACATACACATAATAATAATAATAATAATAATAATAATACAGGAGGTAAAAGAGAAAGCCACGTGAAGAATCAAAGCTTGCGTCGTCACAAGCAGAAGTATATATTAATATACAGACGACGCTCAGTTATTCAGGCAAACACTAAACGCATCATGATACTTAAATAATGCAATAAACTGTCATTAAACTACAGAAGATGTAACATAAAGCCCAAATGTACATAACTAATAATAAAAATATGTTTATTTAAACAAAACACTTTGAAATGTGGAGTGTCACGCAGGAAATATAAGTTTTTGACTGTAAATTATCATTTTTTTTGTTATGTTTACTTCTATAAACTGTACAATTAACAGTATTTTACTGTAAAATGACATTAAATGTGTGGCTTCTTTTACATCTTTTACAGCATTTTTACACAATTTTGTTAAAATTACACTTATTTTTTACAGTGAAGTCATTTTTAAAGCTTAGATTTTCAATTGAAATGCATTTTTACACAATTTTACAGTTAAAATTACATATACAGTACATTTTTAAAGCTGCATTTATCATCCTGAAAATAAATATAAAAAATGGTTTCTAATTATTTTCTCTGTTTAATTCAATTTGACTTTTCATTTTCATCCTGTATGCATTATTTTCTCTGTTTAATTCAATTTAATCATTTCAAATTGCACTGTGTGTTTTTGAGTAAGTTTGGTTTTATTTTGAACTGTGTGTTTTTGAGTAAGCTCTATAAAATATGTCACTTCACCTTCACTCTAGCGTGATCATTTATACAGAAATGTCACTTCACCTTCACTCTGATACCAATCACCGTGATGAAATTCTCTCCCATTGAGAGAAAGCGCTGAAATGCCTCATTTAATCTTCACACACACACACACACACACACGAGAGCAGACGTACCAATCAGAGCGAGATTCTCTCCCAAGTCTCTGCAGCAGTCAGTCTCCGGTCTGTGTGACTCACACACACACACACACACACACGAGAGCAGACGTGCATCAGGAGACACAGAGAAGAGACGATGGAGACATTCATCACCTCAACACTACTCACAGCAGCCCTCCTGCATCAGTCTCCGGTCTGTGTCGTTACACCACTGACACGCATCATCAGGAGACACAGAGAAGAGAACGATGACATTCATCACCTCAACACTACTCACACTAGCCCTCCTGCACACTGTCTCTACACCACACTGACTCCATCCCACGATGCACTGCACACTACTCACACTAGCCCTCACACTATCCTGCACACTACACCACTCTCTACACCACAGACTCCATCCCACGATGCACTACACTACTCACTATAGCCCTCCTGCACACTGTCTCTCGACACCACTATCCATCCCACGATGTACACTACTCACACACTGTACACTACTCACACTGTCCTCCTCGACACCACTGTCTCTGACTCTCCATCCCACAATGCACTGCACACTACTCACACTAGTCCTCCTGCACACTGTCTCTACACCACAGACTCTATCCCACAATGCACTGCACACTACTCACACTAGCCCTCCTGCACACTGTCTCTACACCACAGACTCTATCCCACAATGCACTGCACACTACTCACACTAGCCCTCCTGCACACTGTCTCTACACCACAGACTCTATCCCACAATGCACTGCACACTACTCACACTACTA
>CM049878.1:29075694-29085694 GCA_027474115.1 Schizopygopsis malacanthus
GCCAGCCCAGATAACACACCGCAAACACCTGCAGCACACCAGCACCCGACCACGTTACCTAACACCTCCTTCAATAGTTTCAGAGTCTTATTCAAATTATTTTGTTTTTTATATTAACATATTTTATATTGACAGTATATTTGTTGAACAAAAAATTATAATTGTATTTGTCAAAATAAGCAGAAAATAGTACACACTTTGCTAAAGTGATTGTTTTGAACAAGTATTAACTTGTAACTTAACTTGATAAAAATATTCAAGTTCATTATAATTAGAGAAAATATTTGGCGGTAGACAGGAAAAAACAAAAAAATGTATTTAGTAATTATTCATAATAACAAAAATATATATTATATTTATGTATTTATAGATTGTATATTATTTTGTATTAATATTTATGCAATTTATTTTTATATATTACTTATTGATTTTATTATATTATATCAATGCTGTTAAAATAAATAAGAACAACTATTTTAGGGTAGATAGGAAAAAATATATATATTTTTTTTAATAAATAATGATGATAATAATAATAATAATAATAATAATAATAATTACCATTATTATATTTTTTTTATTTAATAAATAATGATGATAATAATCATAATAATAATAATAATAATTACTATTATTATTATTTATTCATTTATTATATTATATTATATTGGACAATGCTGTTAAAATTAATAAGAACAAATATTTATGGGTAGATGGGACAAATATGATTTTTTTAATTATAATTAATAAATAATATGTATTATATTATATTATATTATATTAATTATTATTATGTATTATATTATATTATATTATATTATATTATAAGATTTAATGTCATCCCTTGTTTAATTCTCGGAGGTCATTTTACTTGTATTAATGTTAGGTAATCCCCCCCCCCTGAATGAAGTGCTTGATCTGCAGCTGTACCTGTGTGTCCGGGTCGGTGATGGGGATGGGGGCGTCTGCAGGGGCTGATGGGACTGTAGCTCTGCAGAGAGAAGCGCTCCGTATGAAGCTCGTGTACGGTCTCTGTGTGATCAATATGACTCTCAGGTGTGCTTGTGTTCACCTGTGGTTGATGAAGCTGTACGGGCCGCCGTGAGCTCCCAAACTCACTCGGCTCATCTCTCGCTCTCTCTCGCGCTCCTCCTGCCGCTCTCTCTCGCGCCGGCGCTCGCGGGACTCGCATGTCTCCGTCAGGTCCTGTACAGAGAGTTTGTGCACTGTTAATGAGTCTGGATGAAGCTGTGCTAGTCGTTCCTGTGTTTATTGTCAGGGTTTACCAGGTAGTTGTTGTTGAGGAACCCGGCGGCACGGCCCATCGCCTCATAGCACAGCGAGGAAGAGGAGGGTGAAGAGGCTGCTGATGAAGGAACGGGTTCAACAGAGCTGTCTGACACGATACTGCTGGGCCGCTACACACACACACACACACACACACACACAAGTCACATCTGTGACCCGTGCTGGCAGAATGAGTTTGAACGCACACGGTCTAGTTTTGATGTGACCCTGGAGCACAGAAGCAGTCATAAGCAGCAGGTATATTTGTAGTAATAGACAAAAATACATTGTATGAGTCAAAATTATACATTTTTCTTTTATGCCAAAAATCATTAGGATATTAAGATCACGTTCCATGTAAATTTCCTACCGTAAATATATCAAAACTTAATTTTTGATTAGTAATATGCATTGCTAAGAACTTAATTTGAACAAATTTAATGTTGATTTTCTCAATATTTAGTTTTTTTGCATCCTCAGATTCCAGATTTTCAGATATTGTCGGATCATAACAAACCATAAATCAATGGAAATATTATTATTAATTATATATTAAGTTATTTTATTATACCATTTAAACTCAATACAATTTGAGAAATGTCGAAATAACGTCAAGGTTTTTTTATATGTTATATAAAAAATAAAAAATATTTTATATAATTTTTTATTCCAAGTAAAAACAATTCTTTTATATGTTTTAGTTAACTCATTTTTTTTTTTTAAATGTTATAATTTATTTAATTTTTATTTTTTTCAAGTAATGAATTTTTTTTAATGCTTTTAGTTTTAGCAAACAATGACGATTCAATCAATTCCTGATGCACAAAATCTTTTTTTCTCATTCGAGAAGCCGTTTCACTGATATACATCATAGTCGGGAAGAAAAGATGTTTGCAATTTCTATTTGGTGCCAGCTTGAAAAAGATCAATATTTGTTAATTCAATATTTCCTGTCTCAACAGGAAACCCATTATGATTATGTGGTGTGAGATAAAGATCTGTGTCTACCTCAGTCTGTGCTTTAGTGCAGAGCACCGGAAGACACGCCCCCTTCCGCCTCGGCTCCGCCTCCTGGTCCGAGTGGGCGTCGCCAGCCACAGACTGATCTTGAGGAGAGGAATCGGTTGAAATCCGCCAGAAATACTCCTGAGACACGTCCAGAAGCTGAGGAGGCTCTTCCCAAACACCTACAACACACACACACACACACACACACACACACACACACACACACACACACACACACAGAGAGACACACACACACACACAGACACACACAGCACACGCACACACACACACACACACACACACACACACACACACACACACACACACACACACACACAGAGAGAGAGACACACACACACACACACACACACACGAGAGACACACACACACACACAGACACACAGACACACACACGCACGCACACACACACACACACACACACACACACACACACACACACAGACACAGACACACACACAGACACACACACACACACACACACAGACACAGACACACACACACACAGACACACACACAGACGCACGCACAGACACACACAAACAAACACAGACACACAGACACACACACAGACACAGACACACACATGCACGTGCACACACAGACACACAGAGACACAGAGACACAGACACACACACAGACACAGACACACAGACACACACACGCACACACAGACACACAGAGACACACACAGAGACACAGACACGCGCACACACACACACACACACACACACACACACACACACACACACACTTCAGAAACTGTCTATCGTCATAACAACTGCTGCTTGAGACAAATATGAACGTCAGACAGAAACACTACAGCTCAAGTGTCACTTAAGACATTTATAATTTAAGTAAATATTTATATTTCAAATAAATGTTCTTTTTTTTTACTTTATCTATTAATCTGTGAATTCTGAAAAATAAAAACCATCACGGTTTCCACAAAAATATTGTGCAGCACGACTGTTTTCGACATTGATCATAATCCGCATATTTCTTAAGGATCAAAGCAAAAGGTTTCTGATTTAAACGGTATTAATTTAAGAATTGTATAATTATTTTTAATTTTTAATATATTTCAGTTACACAATAAACTGTATCTGGCATTTAATTCAAAATAATTTATGATAATGAATAACTTAAATGCCAGAGACAGATTTTATTTTGCAGAGTTTATTTTGCAACTAAAATATCAATAATAACCAGAAAAAAATAAAAATGTTCTACATAACTTAATTATAATCAAGCCCGAAATACACAGAGACTCTTATTTTGAAATGTATTTACTGCATGTTGGTGCTTATTCAAACTGCACTCTTACAACACAGTACAATATAAACGTGCATTATTTCAATAAAACATTGCCTTTTGAAGTTAATTATTACATTAAACCGCTTCACAATTAATGTTTTCCAGCCATCAGTTATCTTAAAATGATACACGAGAGTTATTAGACCATTTAAGATATGTTTATGATCTTAAATTAAACTTTGTAAATCTATTTAAATATCTTAAATCTATTTTTATTCACAAATGGAAGTGAAATGATGAATAACTGATATAAACATTCAGCTTTGCATCACAGGAGTAAAATACATTTTATGATATATTCTCATAGGAAATGGCTATTTTAAATTCTAATAATATTTCAGAATTTGTACAGTATTTTTGATTAAATAAGCGCAGGAGAGTGTATCTGTCTGGTCACCTGTCTCCTGAGGCGTCTCCACAGACGGGCTCTCCTGTGACAGCGTGGTCCAGCTGGAGTCCTCCTCCTCCTCCTCCTCCTCCTGTTTCTCGGGTCTGGCCGGGCGTTCGGGCGACTCCTCCGGCTCGTCTCCTCTCAGCTTCAGGTGTAAGTGACTCCTCTGCAGAGACTCGTCTCGGGCGCGGCCGATGTGCTCGTTATTGGTCCGGAGCGAGTGCTCGTGAACCTCCAGCGCCTCTCCGGGACTCTCCTCCTCCTCCTCCTCTTCCTCGCTGGCCAGCAGGAGCAGGTGTTTCTGAGGGAGGGTGAGGTGCACCTCCACGTGGTTCTCTTTAGCCCATGTCTGCGCCTCTAGTTTGGGCAGGAGGTGTTTCTCCTCCTGTGTGTCTTTATCTGGGCTGTTCGGTGCGTCTTCTTCTCGATGGTACTCTAGAAAGCTCTTGGTCCTCCTCCTGATGGTGGGGTTCTTCTGGTTGTCCTTCCCCTCCAGCCAATCGCAGCTGCTCCGCACCAGGTTCTTGTCGTTCTTGTTGAGGTCCAGCTGCTCCTCTTTGAGCTGCAGGTTGGTGCCGTTTTTGGCCAGTTTGGGATTGGAGGTGGAGAAGGAGAGCGAGGAGCAGTAGAGGGCTGAGGACGAGGCGGATTTCGTGGGGTGGGCGGGTTTTCGGTCTGAGGAGGTGTGGCTTTGGGTCAAAGGGGCGGGGTTTTGGCTCAAACCCATCCCATTTTGGATATTGGTCAGCGCATATTTCTGCTGACTCTTCAAGCTCTGCGTTTCCTTGGAAACGGCGACCACGCCCTCCTTTATGGTGTCGCAGCTCAGCTGCTGGTTGTGGGAGGAGTGTAAGTTGAGGGAGGTGGGCGGAGCCAACAGAGGCCCGCTGTGATTGGTCGATTCTATGGTTGATGCGCTGCGTCTGAGGGGAGGTTTCTGCAGTGACATCATCGCAAATGATCAATCGACTGCGGAGAGAGAGAGAGTTTATATCACAATTCTAACTTTATATCTCACAATTCTATTTTCCACCCTCACAATTCTGACTTTATATCTCACAATTCTATTTTCCACCCTCACAATTCTGACTTTATCTCACAATTCTATTTCCCCCTCACAATTCTGACTTTATATCTCACAATTCTATTTCCCCCCTCACAATTCTGACTTTATATCTCGCAATTCTATCTCCCCCTTTCTCTATTTTTTCTTGCAATTCAGATTTTTTTCTTGCAATTAATTTGTTATTGCATTTCAGACTTTTTTATAACAATTCAGTTTTTTTTCTCACAATTCTGACTTTATATATTAAAGAATTTCTCACAATTCTGACTTTATATATATATTTCTCACAATTCTATCTCCTCCCTCACAATTCTGACTTTATATCTCGCAATTCTATCTCCCCCTTTCTTTATTTTTTCTCTCAATTCTATTTTTTCTTGCAATTCAGACTTTTTTCTTGCAATACATTTTTTATTGCATTTCAGACTTTTTTATAACAATTCAGTTTTTTCTCACAATTCTGACTTTATATATTGAAATTCTATTTCCCCCCTCACAATTCTGACTTTATATCTCGCAATTCTATTTATCCCCTCACAATTCTGACTTTATATCTCGCAATTCTATTTCCCCCCTCACAATTATGACTTTATATCTCGCAATTCTATTTCCCCCCTCACAATTCTGCCTTTATATCTCACAATTCTATTTTCCACCCTCACAATTTTGACTTTATATCTCACAATTCTATTTCCCCCCTCACAATTCTGACTTTATATCTCACAATTCTATTTTCCCTCACAATTCTTCTATATCTTTCCCCCTCACAATTCTGACTTTATATTCACAATTCTATTTCCCCCCTCACAATTCTGACTTTATATCTCACAATTCTATTTCCCCCCTCACAATTCTGACTTTATATCTCACAATTCTATTTCCCCCTCACAATTTTGACTTTATATCTCACAATTCTATTTCCCCCCTCACAATTTTGACTTTATATCTCACAATTCTACCCTCACAATTCTGACTTTATATCTCACAATTCTATTTTCCACCCTCACAATTATGACTTTATATCTCGCAATTCTATTTTCCACCCTCACAATTATGACTTTATATCTTGCAATTCTATTTTTCCCCTCACAATTCTGACTTTATATCTCAAAATTCTATTTCACCCCTCACAATTCTGACTTTATATCTAGCAATTCTATTTCTATTCTGACTGCTACATTTGTGTCTGTTGCCAGCTGAGATGGACTTAAGACTTTGTATGAAACATAACTGAGAATGAATAATTACATTTGCGCTGTTAATCAGCTGTGTTTCACTGTGTGTTTGTGACTCTTAGACTCGATCACCTTTACATGAAAACTGCACAGTCAGCACAGCGTCTCACGTTAAACTACGACAAACGGGTCCAGCACACACGCACACACACACACACACACGCACACACACACACACACACGCAGACATGCGCACACACACACACACACATGCGTGCACACACACACACACACACACCACACGGCTGTAACTGACTGGGCTGGAAAATGTGTTTACTGCAGATTTCCACTGAAGATCAGTGTGATTATAAAGCATTATTCAGCACAACAGCCCATATGCAACACACACTCTCTCACACACACACACACTCTCTCTCTCTCTCACACACACACACACACACACACACGATGGGTGTGTCAGTCTCCACATGCGTGACAGTTTTTCTGTGCATCAGCCAAATGGTGTTTTGACTGATCGCAACCCTGATACTGTATTCAGAACGATGTCATTGTGTTCATTAATAACACATATTCACCTAGATATAAAGTTATTCGAGAAAGCAACTAGATATTAAATGCATATTGACAGAAAATCATAAGGATTAAGCTGCTTTTACTGGGACTGGTCTGTAAAACTGCACAAAACAAATAGTTTATATTCCTATATGCAATAACATTTAACAGCAAGACACTACGTGTATAACAGTATAGCGACGTGCACTATCGCATAATACAGTCAAATAGTTTACAAAATATCTCAAAGAGGATATACCAGCAAAAATGCAAGCCTCATTATTACATAATACAGTAAAAGATTATTGGCTAATTTATACAACTCTGATTATAATCCTATATTGCAATACAAACAAAAATAAAATGCAAGTTTACAACAGTATAGCAGTGTGCAATATTGCATTGTAAAATACAATTCTAATAATAATCCATATGCAATAAAATATAAAAGCAAAAAATGCTAGACTTAACTTAAGAGTAGCAATAATTGTTTATTCTTATTTTAATCATTTATGCAATAATATTTGATATACCAGGAGAAATGCCAGATTCAGTAACTTCACGAAATAGGATAAGACGATTGGGAAATTGTTGATGCTAAATTTGATTATAAATCATATAAGCAATAAAACGGCAAGACTCAGGAACGAGAGAGTTTTGCATTGAAAAAGACAAAAGAAAAATGTATGGAGCTTATGATCATAATCCTACATTCAGTGAGATTTGAAATCAGATATAACAGCAAAAATACAAAGATTTAGTATTGCAATAATTGCATATTCTAATAATTGTGCAATAAAATCTGAAATAAGATCAAATGCAATATTAGTGCAATGTTCCATAATGTAGCAAAATAACATTAGGAAAATATTAGCGAAAGGTGCAAGACTAAAACTATTACAGTATAGTATATATATATACACTATACTATTGCTAATATTGTATATTCAAACGGATTATAATCCTAAATACAAGAGTGTCACTAATATGTGCACAAAAGCAGTCAATTTTTCGAAATTTAGATTCATAAATCATACTATTTGATTAATCCGGCATGCAATAAAATCTGAAATAAGATATATCATCAAGAATGCAAGACTTAATAACTTTACTACATGTAGTAAATACATATAGTATATGTACATATACTATACATATATAGTACTGCGATAACCGCATATTCTGACTGATTACAAATCATACATGCAATAATATTTCAAATTAGATTTAGCCTACAAGAACAAATGCAAGACTCAATAATGCATGCATTATCTAGTAAAAAACACTTATGTAAACAACTCTCTGATTATAATCCTGGATACGTGCAATACGCAAACAATAAGATGTCAAGGTTTAACAGCACAAATATCGAAGTGTTTGAGATAAAAGTCGATATTTTCCAGCTTGATGAAGATACAGTCATGACACGAGGATGCACAGAAGTTGTTTGTCCTCCTGATCATGACAGCTCGCTTCTGATCGGCCCAAAACATTCAGTGCGATGAATGACGCACATCTGAACTTAAACACAAATTATCCATGCACGCTATTAAACATATACACGCACGCACGCGCGCGCATTATTCCTGCATGCCACTGATGTGACAGCGAGAAGTGTCAAGTCACGCGCATGCTGTGCATGAACACACTCAACGCAAGCATCGATTCTATGAAGTTGCTGCATCAGATCAATCGCAATAATCAATGATGTGTGTGTTTGAGAGCATGACGTCATGCGTCCAGAGACTGTCTGTCTGTCTGTCTGTCTGTCTGTCTGTCTGTCTGTCTGTCTGTCACTCACCAGCTCGTGATGGAGATGCTGTCTTCTCTCGCCTGGAGATGCTGATGCGGTGACGCCCGCTTTTAAAGCCCAGTCGCCCGCAATCTGAGACCGCTCCTCAGCTCTCCGCACCGCGTACAGTATGCGCGCCTCTCTGCGCATGCGCCCCGCTGTCTCTGTTTACACGTGCACTGACCAATCAGAGCGCCGAGCGCAAGCTAATGCATGAATATTAATCAAGTCGTTCTGATATTGCGTCGCGAGATTCCTTGAGCGTCTAGAAACTGATTTAATAGAATTATTGGAGGAAAGACCAAAGATTTTTTTGTTATTGAAATGCATATTTTTACCTATAGTGTTTATTTAAACGTACACTACACATCTGAACTTAAAACACTCTAAAACCAATAACCCTCACATAATTTGTTCAGTAAATGATTTTAATATACCCAGGTTACACATTTAGGTTATTCAAAATATACTAGTTTTGAAATGTTTCCCTTCTATTATCATGATTATAAAGTTATTTAAAGGTCACAGAAACGTTTCTTACAGTGTTCCGCAAAATATAATGTTAGCTGAACGTTTATTTTTAATATTTTAAGAACATGAAAAATGTCCAGTTTTTTTAACGTGATTATTTAAAGGTTACAAAAATGTTTTCTTCAATGTTCTGCCAACTTTCTCACCCAAAATGCATTTGAACATGTATTTATAACACTATTCTAAGAAGCTGAAGATGGTTAAAGGTCTCGTCGAACGTTCATCGAGCACAAATAACACGAACGTTCTGAAAACACACGTCAGATATTATTAAAGTTCTAAGAATGTTTCATAAACAGTACTTTACGAGTGTTTTGTTCAATCATGGATGTAGTGGAAGCTGTGAGAACGTTCCCATATCACAGCTGTTGTTACTACAGTCAAATCTATTCATAAACTCATTACAGCAACAGATTCAGAACACATTATACAGAAATATATAGTTTTTTTAGTGAGGGCGCATCAGTCAAACAGAAAGGTAAAAACAGAAGTCTTTATTGTAGTTTAGACAGTGCTTTAGGGTGCATTGACTCTCAATAATCCTCATGATACACATACAAAGACAAAAACTCAAAGTTGGCTCGAAACAAAATCCCATTGTCTTTCCATGAACTGCACGTCTGATTGAGATATATTCAATGACCTTTGGCACATGCGATTTCATTTAGCGGTAAACCGGAGCCAATCAAAAGGTTTTGTTGTTAATTCTTGATAAACAGTAAGTCTTCTGCTTCTGAATAAATATGTGAGCAATTTAATCATGTAAACAATGTGTCTGAATAACACGGAAAACAAGAAAATGGCACCATGTGACCTCCACAAGACAGTTTATAAAACAATTA
>CM049878.1:29088194-29093194 GCA_027474115.1 Schizopygopsis malacanthus
TTCTTTATAATATAAATTATATTAATATAAATATACCATGTCATTATACAAATTTGTGTCCTCATAAACCACATAAACATTCACACTTATATAAATACACACCCATATATATATATATGTCTTCATATATACATAAATAATGTTTGTATGTAGACTGTGAATATTTATTATGTAAACAAAAACTTTTATTTTTAATGTAATTAATCGCGACTGCTCATTTTCATCAGCGCTAATATTTACATGATATTTCATATTTTGTGATGTATATTATCAGTTTATTTGAGCTATGCATCTTTCTGGTTGGCATTGGAGTGAGCAGCACCTCGGTGAGTCCGGCGTCCGCGGCCGTCTGCAGGAAGCTGAGCGCGTCTGCGTCATCCGTCTCGGACCTCTGCTGCCCTCTGCTGCTCAGGAGGAGTTTAGCACAGCGATACTGAGCCTGACGGTGCCCAGCGACTGCAGCGCGTCTGTAGTACTGCACCACAGCACATACTTCACATGTCATATTCAACACAGAAGACAAGCACGTGTTAGTGTTACTGCTACGGATGCTTCAATCATAGATTAAACCCATGGAACTTATCTGTTTCTATCTTCTCTCTCTATAATGCAGTTTGATGTGCTGCAAGTTAAACTGAGGCGCGATATTTGCTGTAGAAAATACAGTATATGTGTATGTATGCATGTGTATATATATATATATATATAACGTTACTTATGATTATTTAAATTATAGCATTTAAAGCAATCAATAAAGAAATCGTTTTAATGCAATAATACTACATTTTATAAATAATAAGTATTATTATTATTTAAATAAAAAAATTAACAACTCAATAAAAAAAAATACTATTTCAATAACACTATTGTGCTGTAAAATAAAAAAGTATTTAATAATAATAATAATAATAATAAATAATGAATTAATGTACATTTTGTAACTTAATTTTATTTTATAGAACATTTTCAGAAAGTTTAATTTGTCAGTAAGTTACAATACAATTATTTACATCTGTAAAAATATCGTTAATTAAAAAAAAATTAAATACAGAGCTTTTATTTTGTAATGTTTTTGAGACAAGATTTATAAACGGTTCTCGATATAAATTTAGGAATATGTTACAAATGTATTTAAAATCAGAGCAATTTTTTTCATATTTCTCAGGTTGGAAAATACAGAAATTTCTATGCAAAATTATTTATTTTTTATTTCAACTTTTATTTTATTATTGTTATTACTTTATCTCAAGCTAGACTTTCTGTTATTTTAAATTATGTAATCCAATATAAGTAACTTTTGCAACGTGTTGCAACTAATTTCCAAAAGCAACTTATACAATGCAATTAACATCAAACATGAAATATTTTCAAACATGCAGAATATATAATCCCGTATAATAAATATTAGGCATGTAACGATATTATCAATATTGCAGTATCACGATAGCAAAACTGTCTCAATATTATAATATACCTAAATAGTAATATACTAAAATATTATATAGAATTTTAATTGATTTTACAGTGCAATTGTTTTACAATATATGGCTACTAATGTGATTGTTATTATTATAATATTCTGATTAGTTTGTCTTAATAAAAAGCTTAAAGTTCTGCTACAAGTCAATTCACTGATTTTTTCTGACTTAAGCGTTCTTAGTTAAGATTAAGAATAATAATGTTGAACTCTCAAAGTGCTTTAGATATAATAATTCAAATTTTTTATCAATTCTTCATTTGTTTTGTTTTTTGTATATATCGTATCGTGGGCTTCGTATCACGATATTATCGTATCGTGAGATTTCGATATCATTGATAAATATGGGAAAAATCTACTTTTAATGTATTATTGTTATTACTTTATCTCAAACTAAAATTTTGTTATTTAAATTATGTATTTCCTGGTGTTTAAGTCACTTTTTAAATCATCTGAAACATGTTGCAACTCATTTTACAAAGCGACTTATGCTATGCAATTAACATCAAGTATGCAAATATGCCCATATTTTCAAACGTGCAAATTAGGGCTGGGCGATACGGCCCAATTAATTATAACGATTAATTATCGATAATTATCACGATTAATGTAAAATCTTTATTTCTTTCACGTTTAAAGCCAGATTTTTGCTCAAAAGTGACAATTGTAAAAATTAGAAAATTAATTTTTCTTAACAAAATAAATATCTAAATAATTTCTTAGTTTCTGCATGCTCTAACGAGTGATGTTGTTTCAAATCAAGAAACAGGTTTGGGTTGCCTCGTAATATTAATAATTATAATATCACTTTTCAATGTCTCTTAGAAATGCAAATTTTTTAGGACGCAGAGATACATTTTTGTTCGTTATCAAAATCAGTAACATCTGTAAATATTGTAGTAACCTTTAAGTTTTTTTATTTATTTTTATTAAGCATTGGTCTTCCATAGTAGCATTCATCTAAATCATGATAAACAGTTAAAACCACACATATAGCACATCAATAATATGGTAAAAATATAACTATATGGTTTTTAAGTGGCCTATTTTGTATGAAAAACAGTCTAAAACATGCAGTATAATGCACTCATGCTATAGCTGCCTTAACCACAAATGCATACTATAATTATATAACGTTACCATTACTCTTGAAATAAAACTCAATGTGAATATCCCACATTTCTGCCACAATAGCATGGTGCATAAACATTATATCCAACATTTATCGAACTGTTCATACCGTTTTATCAAGGAAAGTTATATCGCGATAATTATCGCCCATCCCTAGTGCAAATACATAAACGCGTAGTAATAAATCAGGGTAAATCCAGCACCTTGCTGGGGTCGGCCTGCGCTCCTCGTCCTCTCTCGTAACACACTCCCAGGTTAAACTGAGCTTTGCTGTAGTCGTGCTGCGCCGAGGCCTGGAAGCAGGAGAAGGCCGTCTCGTAGTCGCCCGCTCTCGCGCTCTCCAGACCTGAAGCACCAAACACACTCAGACACACCTTCACAGCAGCTTCAGCAGCTCCAGCACGGGATCTTACCGATGATGTTGAGGATCACGGGAACGCTGCCGTCTGCCACGCGCCTCAGATTCAGCGCTGCTGCGTCGGGAGAGAGACGCTCCTGCGGGAAACACAGCGCTTTAAACAACACACAGAAACCAGCTTAAGTTCAGCTTCAGAAGACAGTAGCGTCGTTATCCAGATCACATGATCCTAAACATTTTACAATTCAAAATTACAGGCTTTTTCAGACTCCAATGTTGATTTTCAGACCATATTTAACATACAGTGAATGGTTCATACAGCACTATTTTCAGCTTTATTTGTGTCCCAGGAGCACAAAAGCAGCCAACAATACATTGTATGGGTCACAATTATACATTTTAATTTTATGCAAAAAATCATTAGATATTAAGTTCATATTCCATGAAGATATTTTGTCAAATTAATGTTAGGGTTGACACTGCATCCCTCTGGGGGGGGGGGGGGGGGGGGGGGTGGTAGTTATTTTCAAAGCTTCAATGTGCTGTCAAAAAAACGAAATTATTGTTTATTTCATTCATTGTTCTAACCAAAATTTAAAATATTTTGTTTATAATTTCTGCACAGGAGAGACTTGTTTTGTTTTATATATTAATGAAAAATATCAAATAAAAATGTGTTGAAAAATATCAAATATCGACCAAAATGTGCATATCAAATATCGGCCAAAATGTGCTGAAAAATATCAAATTATGCTGAAAAATATCAAATATCAAAATTCTCAAATTAATGTGTTGAAAAATATTTATGTGTTAAAATATCAAATACAAAATGTGCTGAATATCAAATAAAAATGTGTTTATCAAAATCGGCCAAAATGTGTTGTCAAATATCGGCCAAAATGTGTTGAAAAATATCAAATATCAAAATGTGCTGAAAAATATCAAATATAGCTGATCGATGTGCTGATCAAATATGTTGTTGTCAAATATCCTATCGCAAAATGTGCTGAATATCAAATATCGGCCAAAATGTGCTGAAATATATATCAAAATGTGCATCAAATATCGGTGTTGATCAAATATATGTGCAATATCGACCAAAATGTGCTGGCCCAATATGACCAAAATGTTGAAAATATCAAAATCGGCCCAAATGTGCTGAAAAATATCAAATATGCCCAAATGTGCTGAAAAATATCAAATATCGGCCCAAATGTGCTGAAAAATATCAAATTCCAAAATGTGCTGAAAAATATTCATTATTTTTATTTTGGTTAGTTTTTAACAAAAACTAACCAAATCCACCCCCAGAAGGATGCAGCATCAACCCTAACATTTTATTTTAAGATTTAACATTTGTAGATGGTCTAAAGCAAAAGAGTTGTAAAAACTCAGAAAATATTTTAGAGCTTATGATTGGTTTAAAAAATAAAACATATTACACATTAATGAATAGATCAGTATATATATACAATTATTTAATTTATAAGTGTCAAGTTGTTTGTTTTTTACATGTAAGCTACAGCTTCGGACATTTAACTCAAAACATATTCATTATTTTATGACATAAATTACTGCTTTTTTTAATAAGAAACACATTCCTCTTATCGGCAAGACATATCGGCATCATTTTTCATATCGGCCCAAAGCCGATATTTACATTTAAAACCATTACCTCTGGCTCCGGTTGTTCAGCAAAAAGAGCTTCATCTGTAATAAAATGGAGAATCATGAGTTAGTGCTTCACATCTCTACTGTATGAATCTGTAATAGTGTTTTTTTATTGTATTTATTTTAATTATAGTCAACAAGGTAAATATAAAGTGCTGTTGGACAGTTCAGAATATGTGAAATAAAGAATAAGAACAACAACAAACATGTAAAGTGTGTGTGTGTGTGTGTGTGTGTGTGTGTGTGTGTGTGTCTCGTGTGTGTGTGTGTGTGTGTGTGTGTGTGTGTGTGTGTGTGTGTGTGTGTGTGTGTGTGTGTGTGTGTGTGTGTGTGTGTGTGTCTCGTGTGTGTGTGTGTGTGTGT
>CM049878.1:29103194-29105694 GCA_027474115.1 Schizopygopsis malacanthus
AGATTTTAATTATGTGTTGGTAATGTTGGACATTAACTAAGATGCTTCAAAAGTATGTTCAAAAGTAACCGCAATATTTCCGTGTTTTCTTTTCCGTAAGATTACGCCCTTCTTGTTTTACACTTCGTGCATGTGTACTGAATATTAGTAATGATAATAATGTGTACCATGCTGATGTGTACAGCGCTGGTCAGCCGAGGCTTTAAAAGTGGCGCTCGAAGTTCATTACTAGGCATGGGCCGGTATGAGATTCTCACGGTATGATAATCTTAGATAAATATACCACGGTATCACGGTATTGCCATTACAGGTCTAAAATAAGTTATTTTTAAATGTCTACGTTACTGGAAAAATTCCCATACGGCATACTTCCAGTGATTCATCTCCTTCGGCCATTATCATAAACACAGCTGACTCTCACTGACCGCTCGCACCAGCCGGAGGGGGAGGGGCCTGTGACTCGTGCACTCTTCACTGCACACAGCTGACTCTCGCTGACCGCTCGCACCAGCCGGAGGGGGAGGGGCCTATGACTCGTGCGCTCTTCACTGGACACAGCTGACTCTCACTGACCGCTCGCACCAGCCGGAGGGGGAGGGGCCTGTGTCTCGTGCGCTCTTCACTGGACACAGCTGACTCTCACTGACCGCTCGCACCAGCCGAAGGGGGAGGGGCCTATGACTCGTGCGCTCTTCACTGCGCACAGCTGACTCTCACTGACCGCTCGCACCAGCCGGAGGGGGAGGGGGCCTGTGACTCGTGCACTCTTCACTGCACACAGCTGACTCTCACTGACCGCTCGCACCAGCCGGAGGGGGAGGGGCCTGTGACTCGTGCACTCTTCACTGCACACAGCTGACTCTCACTGACCGCTCGCACCAGCCGGAGGGGGAGGGGCCTGTGACTCGTGCGCTCTTCACTGCACACAGCTGACTCTCACTGACCGCTCGCACCAGCCGGAGGGGGAGGGGCCTGTGACTCATGCGCTCTTCCCTGGACACAGCTGACTCTCACTGACCGCTCGCACCAGCCGGAGGGGGAGGGGCCTGTGACTCGTGCGCTCTTCACTGCGCACAGCTGACTCTCACTGACCGGTCGCACCAGCCGGAGGGGGAGGGGCCTGTGACTCGTGCGCTCTTCACTGCGCACAGCTGACTCTCACTGACCGCTCGCACCAGCCGGAGGGGGAGGGGCCTGTGACTCGTGCACTCTTCACTGCACACAGCTGACTCTCACTGACCGCTCGCACCAGCCGGAGGGGGAGGGGCCTGTGACTCGTGCACTCTTCACTGCACACAGCTGACTCTCACTGACCGCTCGCACCAGCCGGAGGGGGAGGGGCCTGTGACTTGTGCACTCTTCACTGCACACAGCTGACTCTCACTGACCGCTCGCACCAGCCGGAGGGGGAGGGGCCTGTGACTCATGCGCTCTTCCCTGGACACAGCTGACTCTCACTGACCGCTCGCACCAGCCGGAGGGGGAGGGGCCTGTGACTCGTGCGCTCTTCACTGCACACAGCTGACTCTCACTGACCGGTCGCACCAGCCGGAGGGGGAGGGGCCTGTGACTCGTGCACACAGGTGACTCTCACTGACCGCTCGCACCAGCCGGAGGGGGAGGGGCCTGTGACTTGTGCGCACAGCTGACTCTCACTGACCGCTCGCACCAGCCGGAGGGGGAGGGGCCTGTGTCTCGTGCGCTCTTCACTGGACACAGCTGACTCTCACTGACCACTCGCACCAGCCGGAGGGGGAGGGGCCTGTGACTCGTGCCCTCTTCACTGCACACAGCTGAATCTCACTGACCGCTCACACCAGCCGGAGGGGGAGGGGCCTGTGACTCGTGCGCACAGCTGACTCTCACTGACCGCTCGCACCAGCCGGAGGGGGAGGAGCCTGTGACTCGTGCACACAGCTGACTCTCACTGACCGGTCGCACCAGCCGGAGGGGGAGGGGCCTGTGACTCGTGCACACAGGTGACTCTCACTGACCGCTCGCACCAGCCGGAGGGGGAGGGGCCTGTGACTCGTGCGCTCTTCACTGCACACAGCTGACTCTCACTGACCGCTCGCACCAGCCGGAGGGGGAGGGGCCTGTGACTTGTGCGCACAGCTGACTCTCACTGACCGCTCGCACCAGCCGGAGGGGGAGGGGCCTGTGTCTCGTGCGCTCTTCACTGGACACAGCTGACTCTCACTGACCACTCGCACCAGCCGGAGGGGGAGGGGCCTGTGACTCGTGCACTCTTCACTGCACACAGCTGAATCTCACTGACCGCTCACACCAGCCGGAGGGGGAGGGGCCTGTGACTCGTGCACTCTTCACTGCACACAGCTGAATCTCACTGACCACTCGCACCAGCCGGAGGGGGAGGGGCCTGTGACTTTTGCACTCTTCACTGCACACAGCTGAATCTCACTGACCGCTCACACCAGCCGGAGGGGGAGGGGCCTGTGACTCGTGCGCACAGCTGACTCTCACTGACCGCTCGCACCAG
>CM049878.1:29113194-29123194 GCA_027474115.1 Schizopygopsis malacanthus
GTCGAACACAGAAAGAGACCACAGACATCACCACGAGCTCATCCGGTCTAGGAGCGCTTCCCAAACACATGCACCTGGAGAACATCGCCGGGTTTATGTGTGCGTGTTCAGATATCAGCAAGACCCCAAACCCCACCGATACACTCTCAGATCGTTCCTCTATATTCCCTTGAGCACGAAGAGAAGACTTCACTGATCCGCACGAAACCTGCACTCATTCTCGCAGGAATGCTTTTTTTAGTACGGCTACAAAATGTGAGTTTACTTTAATGCTGCTCCTTTATGCAAAAGGCTCGTATATGCAAGGATTTCTTTAGCGCATGCAAGAAAGAAAGGGATTTTGCTTTGATGAAGGGATCACGAGTACATCATGAATGTTTGGTCATAAAACTTTATTCTCTTTTTCATATATATGTGACCCTCTCTGTGAAATCCGGGCTTAAGTCTCAAAATCCAATTATGAGATAACAAGCATCAAAGTTTGATTTCTACCATTAAATTCACTATAATTTCAATCTTTGACATGACCCTACTCGGTCAATATTAAAGATATAAAGGTTCAATTTTCACTGAATGTTCTTTAGCATATGATGGATGATTTCTTTGTAGAAAACAGCAAATCACAAAAAAATGACTTTAGCTGGGTTTTCACCGAGAGCTGAGAAACATAGTTTAGTTACATCATTGAGTAACAGTAACAGTCTAGCATTTATTTCTGAGGTAACTTTGAGAAAACAGCAGTTTCTTTGATTAAAAACGGCTAAATCTCCAGGTACATTATGGAAAATACAACTGGATCTGAAACACACTCTTGAAAATAAAGGCTCTTCGGTGGAACACTATTTTACCATTTAATCCGTTTATTATAGCACCTCATAAAACAAAATCTGGTGTGAATCTCATGCGTGAAATAAAGAAAATTAAGTCTATTCTCAGTGCCATTGTGAGAAATGTCCAATAATTACAAACACTATCGTGATATATATTTCATTCAAAACTTTATAATATATATCACATTTTATATAATGTATTTGTATTATATTTTTGGCATGTCACAGTAAGTTACTTAGAAATCCAGAAACTACTGTAGGCTTTATTTGCATTATAATTTTTTTTTTTTTTTTTTTTTTGCGTAAAATAAGTCTCAAATATGTATTTTAAAGAGATTTCAAGCATTTTCAGCTCTAATTGAGACTTTATTTTGAAGAGTGTATTTTAATCTTATTTTCAAGTAAAAACAGTTTTTTTTTAAAGCAGAATGACCTAAGATATTAGGTTTTGCTTTCTGAAAAAATTAAAAAATCAAGCGAGTTTGCTTAAAAATAGTTGCCAATGGAGTCAAAAAAAATCTGGTTTTCACTTTGAATTAATTCGATTTTTCTGACCCGATTAAACTCACCTAATTTTGATGCATTATTAATAAAACAAGACTAAAGCGGTATTTATACTCTCGCCAGCCTCTGCTGATTGCATGCACACCTTCTCAAACGGACGAGGCTTTTATACTTGACGCGTTCGCCGTTGAGATACAGGGGGCGACGAGGAGTAATTGTCCCCTAAAACCATCGGGAATCACCGGTGAAGAAGTCATACAAGACTTCTCGCGCGATAAATGAGTTGAATTAACAATTTCTTTATGAACCGATTAAAATACTCTTAAGCTTTTAGGTTCATTTCGCATCAAACACAAGAAAACTAAGTAAATAGTGTCTACATTACTTCTAATTCTATTTTTATGCAATACAAATAAAACGTACTTGAATTAAAAAGCCTCGGACAACCTATGCAAAGAACACAAAGCTAAGCATTGTTTTCAGGCACAGCGTCTAAAAGCACCTGATGGCGTTTGAACTGCTTCTGTTTCACACAGACGTGTATGTTCGGCTAGAGTCGGCCAGAACTCGTGCATCTTCGGTAGTGGAGCTGCGCGGAAAGTTACAAAAAAGGTTGTGTACACCGGCACGCGAAAAGACGTCGCGCGCACTCAAAGTGAACTTCCACCAACGATGACGTTATATTTGCGTACGCGTCGAATATAAATCAGCCTTCACCCCCGGTTTCACAAACAAGGCTTAAAGAAACACTCGATCACCGGGTCTGGCGGTAGCTCTTTTAACGTAGCTTAGCATAGATAATTGAATCGGATTAGACCGTTAGCATCTCGCTCAAAACTGACCAAAGAGTTTAGATATTTTTCCTATTTAAAGCTTGACTCTTCCGTCATTACATCGGCTCGCTCCGGCGTAATAATCAAGGAGCTTTGCTGCCGTACCGCAATGATATTACGCAGCGCCTGAAAGTAGTCCCCAGCTATATCATAACTAGTTACCTAACGTACCTGCGTAATATCATTGCATTGGTACGCCAGCATTATTACGCGCGAACGAGAGGATAGCTCCTAGCCACATCGGTCTGAAAATAACAACTTTTAATTTCCATCAGTCTTAGTACACGACGTAACGAGTCAAGCTTTAAATAGGAAAGTTATCGAAACTCTTTGGTCAGTTTTGAGCGAGATGCTAACGGTCTAATCCGATTCAATGATCTATGCTAAGCTACGCTAAAAGTGCTAACGCCAGATCGGCTGAATGGATTCAAACACGGTAAAACTCAACCGTTTAACTCTTGGGGAGTCGTAAAATGAGCCGATTTGCAAAATAATAAATAGTCCCAGACTAAAATGTAAGTCTGAGCTGTTTCAAATTAAACAAACTTGCACTGATTGATCTTAAAATATATAAAGGCCTTTGTTTTGTCTCAAGATGGACACCAGTAATATTTTTTCTCTAAGGCACGTTTATAAACATCACGTACATGTCCTAAATGAACGGTGGCTTAATCCTGGCTTAGTCTAAGCCTTGTCTGTGAAACCGGGCCTAAGTGTCTGAGATGCATGCGGAGATGTTTGTACTGAAACCAAAGCCAGTGATTTTGTGGTTTATGGCGTCTCTGGCAGTCGTCTGTGGTAGAGCTGATAGAAAAGGCCAGAATATACGGCCGGCATCTGCTCCAGCGTCAGGTCGATGCTCTGGAAACCGTGCTCCAGTCCGTGCAGCAGGAGTTTGGCGACGCGGCTCGTGATCGGCGTGGTCTCGCTGGTCCTGGCCAGTTCGGTCAGATCCAGCCATTCGCAGCGCAGACACTCTTGAGTGCAGAAGTCGATGTGGAAGGAGAGCGGGCGGAGTCTGCAGATCAGGTACATGTCAGACATCCCAAACGCTCCCGGATGATCGTGCTGCTGGCGGATACTGAGCAGCGAGCAGAACTGAGATCGGACGCCGGTTTCTTCAAAAACCTCCCGGACCGCCGTCTCGCCTGAAATAGAGCGTCCAGTTAGAATAACCCCTGTGATGTTGTGGTTTACGGTGAATTTACAACAGCTAAGAGGCGTTGTTAGGCATGACGCGAGTGTTTAGCTTTTATAAATTCACTGTAAATCACAGCTTCACGCGGGTTATTGCTTTTATAAAACGGTTATTCCATATACGGAGTACGGTTTCACAAATAAAACAGAGCAAGTGTAATGATATTATTAATAAAACACTATTCTTTCGCCAAACAATGTAGTTCCTCAGAAAGGGTTGTGGTTGCCGAGCAACACACAAACGTAAACAAAGGTGTGTGTTACTTTGTAGCGTCATTTACAATAGCTTGGAACGCGGCTCAGCCAATCAGAATCAAGGACCGGAACTAATCCAAAATAAACTCTGTCAAAACTTCACAGCAACGAGAACTTAGTTGGGATAAATTCACTTTAGACTTTAAAAGAATAGATGACCCAAAAATGAAAATTAGCAGAAAATGTGCTCTCCTTCAGGCCATCCGAGATGTAGATGAGTTTGTTTCTTCATCAGGTTTGGAGAAATGTGTCAGCAATGGATGCTCTGCAGTGAATGGGTGCCGTCAGAATGAGAGTCTGATAAAAACATCACAATAATCCACAGTCCATCAGTTATCATCTGGAGAAGACAAAAACTGAAATATACCAGCATTAAGACGTTTTTAATGTCTAAAATATGAGTCCATAATCCATAATAACGCTTCTTCAGTGAAAGTGTTCTGGTCTGAATCAGGAGAGGAATCTGCTCAGATCAAGCACCGTTTATAAAACAAAACAGATTTGTTTTAGCTTTTGTCTGCTCCAGATGTTAACTGATGAACTGTGGATTATTGTGATGTTTTTATCAGACTCTCATACTGACGGCACCCATTGACTTCCATTGCTGACACATTCCTAAAAACCTGATGAAGATAAAAACTAATCCTGATCTAGTACATTTTTCTCTAATTGTAATTTTTGGGGTGGACTGTTCCTTTAAATATTTTCACACAATCAGTTTGACTAATAACTTTGTTTACTGTATCTTATATCATGATATTTAGAGAAACATAGCGTAGGATAAAACTTAAAGGCAAAAAGTCCTGAATGAAATCTGTTATTGTACGCTTGTGAACACTATGTCATTTACTGAACTTGTATTTTTTGGAGAAAGCTTTTGTGATGTACTCGATACATAATCTAGTTTATATACAAGTCATTTGTTGATATAAAATAAGTTTTGTTTGTGGTAAAGAAGGGTATTTTAGTAACTGAATGGGTCTCAAATATTAGATGATGTTCTTATAAATGCACTTTTGGAGCAGGTACAGTTTCTTTTACCGCTTTTACTTTGTGTGCAAGAACGTTTTGTTGAGATTGCATTCGTTTAACATCGATCCTGGATCTTACCGATGTTTTCTCCGAGATCCGACAGACCGCCGGGAAACTTCCACGCATTCTTCGTCTGAGAAGGAAAGAAAAGCCACGTTTAACACATGCATGTTATTACATCTGTACACTTTCTTAGAAATATATTTTTATGGAAATTAGTCTTTTTATCTTTCTGCTACTTTATCGTATTTTTATTCCACGTTCACAGATGATCTAAATATTATTTATATCTAGAAACACAATATCAAATATTTTCATAAACATGTCGTCTTATAGGTTTTAGATTTGCGATGTTGGCTACTAAAGTACACTACACAGTATTTCCATTTTAAGATTTAATAGAATATAGAAAATGCTGCTAGTTATGAATGAAACTTTGATTCTTACTTGAGTGGTTTTTGGTCTATTGATATACATATATGCAATGTAATGTAACAGCTTTAAAGGTTTGTAACATAAACATCGTTCTGTACCATCAATAAAAATCAATGAGTGTTTTTGTGTGCAAGAGTGTATTTTAATTCTATTATTTATATTAAGTATTTGCTGTATTGCAAAAGAAAACAAACACAATGAAAATGTTTTCTGTTTTTAAATAACTTCATGCTCATGCGCTTGATTGTTTTCACCTGTGTCTTGTTAGTCTATTACGCTGTGTGTATTTAAGCCGTGTGTTTTAGTCTTGCTCAGGTTTTATCCATTGTTTGTGGGCTTGGGTCTATGTTCCTCATTATTGGGATTGGTTTTGGATGATCATAGTTCCTAGATTTATGTGTTTTATGATTTAGTTGTTTTGATAAACTTTAACTGCATTTGGGTCCCATTCTCCTTCGTCTGCAAATGTAGCAATCCATCCTCTGCAGTGAATGGGTGCCGTCAGAATGAGAGTCTGATCAAAACATCACAGTCCATCAGTTAACATCTGGAGAATAAATCCAGCAAGTCATTTTTATCTTCAAACAGTTGTTTCTGGCTAAAATATGCGTCCATAATCCATAATAATTTTCCAGTGAAAAAGTGCATCTCCTGTTGTCTCTCACATCAAAGTCCAGCTACATAGTTATTTAAAGCTGTTTTGTATTATAAACGCTGCTTGATCTGTGCAGATTTCTCTCCTGATTCAGACCAGAACACTTTTTCACTGAGGAAGAGTTATTATGGATTATGAACTCTATGGTATTTGAGTTATACATTTTTTAATGCTGGATTTGTCTCAGTTTTTGTCTTCTCCAGATGTTAACTGATGGACTGTGGATTATTGTAATGTTTTTATCAGACTCTCATTCTGACGGCACCCATTCACTTCCATTACTAAGACATTTCTACAAATCTGATGCAGAAACACACTCATCCTGATCTCGGATATGGGTGAGTACATTTTCATTTTTGGGGTGTAATATTCCTTTAAATGACTAGGCTATTTCACCTAATAGCCCTGTTTACATTGTCTGCTTATTAGAGTATTGAATTAGTAACTTAAGAAGATAGCTGCTGCCCAGATCAGTCACTTATAAGGTTCAGTTTCAGTCAGGATGATGTCTGTGTAGACAGTGAAGCGGCTCACTAGGGTTTGGGACGGAGCCGGGGAGCACATGTGTCATTGTTTTTCCACTGGTGAAAGATCAACCGCTCAGCAGGGGTTTTAATCATTTCAACACTAGAGAAACATCCCCACCAGATAGATGTTTTTCACCAGATGCAATCTGCTCCGCGAAGAGAAATAACTGGGCTAAAGCGAGCTTCAGTCCGACCTCAGATACTCCCAGAGATATTTTAAACCTGAACAGGCCGTTTTACCAGTAAATGACGAGCGAAGCAGGCTGTGACGCAAGATAAAAGCTGCTGGCGGGTGGATAAAACACTCCCGAGCTGCCCTGAGCTCAACCCAGATATTTATTTGACTGGGAAACGCTCAAGGGCCGGAGTTCAATCGCAGTCTCCGCTCAGAATTACTCAATTAGACTTCGGATGCAACTTCTGTAAAATTAACATCTGTCCTCATTTACTATAAAAGTCTGTTGCACTGACCGTGTAGTGTTTTCTTCGTCCATGAAACCGAAAACAAGAGGTTTAGCAGAATGTTCACGCTGCTCTATTTTTAATCGCATGCAAAATTAAAGTTTGTGTTTACATAATAAACGTGTGTGTGTACAATAACTATGATATTGGAATAAAACATTTCATTATGATACAAGCAGTCTTTTTTTGCCTTATCTCATAATTTTGACTGTCATAATTGTATCTTATAATTTCACTTTTTGTCACAATTTCAACTTTTTATCTCATAACTATAACTTAGTATGTCATAATTGTGACTTTTTCTTCTCATTATTATGACTTTTGGCATAACTGATCTTTTTATGTCATAGTTTCAACTTTGTATGTCAATTTTGACTTAATATATCATAATTTTATACTTATTTCATAACTATGACTTAGCAGGCCTATGTCGTAATTGTGATTTAATTGTGACATCTCATAATTGACTTTTTGTCGTAATTGTGAATTGTTTTTTATTGCATTATTATGACTTAGTATGTCATTTCACTTTTTGCTATAATCTCTCTTTTTATATCATAATGGACTTTTCGTCATCATTTTTATTTAGTATGCCATAATTTTGTATATTTATCTCATAATTATGACATAATTAAATTTTTTCATGACTTAATTACGCCTTAATTAGTATATTATAATTACGACATTTCATGTCTTAACTGAAACTTGTCCCCAGTTTTTTCCCGTTGTGGGAATGTGTGTTTACAGCAGAGGAAGGTCAGAAGGTACAACAGTCTGGCTATGACTGCATGTTTACATGCCGCCCAACATTACAGAGATCAAACTGTTTACATGAAACTAAAATCATTGAGGGGTTTTATCAGACACACGAGAGACGCCGGTGTTGGAAGTGAGATTGATTCTGTACCTTATTCCTGTCCTGAACAACAAGGACTTTCCCGTTGGATTCGTCCACAACAGCACCTGCAAACAAGATCGAACGCAATAATGCATGATTTCACAGAATCAAGGAGAAAAACGACAGACGGGAATAACCCAGAGGGAACGTTTGTAGTGCAGTGGGACTGTGTGTGTGTGTGTGTGTATGTGTGTGTGTGTGTGTGGGGGGGGGGTTATTGCCAATGTTATTGCCACAGTGTATGTGGTTTTATATGACCCACTCCGGAACTCAACTTCCCCCTCGATGTGTGGTCAGACAGAGCCACACACACGCGCACGCACGCACGCACATGCACACGCACACATACACACACACACACACACGCACGCACGCACGCACGCACACACAGGCACGCACACACAGGCACGCACGCACGCACACACACACATGCACACACACTCTCTCTCAAATCTGGAGTGGTTTTGATCAAGTAAGCATCAGAATAACTGCAGTCGTATCTCCAGATGAACTCTTACTGAACAGCTCAGCTTTACTTGATTCTCCATCAATCATGTTTTAGTCTCAAATCTGATCATCAGGATCTTTTGAGGAGCGTTTGTTCCTCAGCGGAGGAATGATCTTCATCTCACATCTTTATTTCTTCATCTCTCAATCATTATATGTTTGGATCATTTCCATCTCATCTTACTGAGACGTATTATTGGGGATATAGAGCGACCGCTGATATTTAGATCAGATATAAAGATCTCATTCATTTACATCACAAGCAGCAGAATCAACCTGAGCTGTATTTTTATAAATTTTCTCATATGAGCCATAAAATCATGATGGATCAAATATGATCCTCAGCAAATGACTTTATGAGGTTATTATTGCTGCTCTGAAATTGTCCCATACATGTTTAAACATTAGGGTCTAAATAAACACACACAGTTGGTTTGGAGGTCGTTCAGAAAGGAGATGCGGTCGGTTATTCACGACTAGAATATCCCAAACGTGGGATTTCAGCTTCATAGCATCCGGCTTTAATCAAACACAGACAGCAGCGGCCGCCAGACTGAGCTCGTGCCGTCACCGGGACGTCTTTCTGGGCATGTTTGGACATGTCTGTGTCCACGGCCCGGAGGAGCAGCGCCGCCTGCTGGTGAAAGAGTCATATACGTGACCCCGGAGCACAAAACCAGACATAAGGGTACATGTGAAAAAAATTGAGATTCATGCATCAAACAAAGCTGAATAAATAATCTTTCCATTGATGTATGGTTTGTTATGATCGGACAATATTTGGAAATCTGGAATCTGAGGGGGCAAAATAATCTAAATATTGAGAAAATCATCTTTAAAGTTGTTCAAATGAAGTTCTTAGCAATGCATTTTACTAATGAATAATTAAGTTTTGATATATTTACGGTAGGAAATATCTTCATGGAACATGATCTTTATATTATTTTGTCACTTTGTGGAGGAGGGAATGATGCATGATGATGCTTTAGGAAAAGGTTTAATGGATAGACGGGTAAACAGAGCACGAATTAAATATATATGTGTCTCTGGAGCACAAAAACAGTCATAAGCAGCACAGCTATATTTACAGCAATAGCCAAAAATACATTATATGGGTCAAAATTATATATTTTTCTTTAAAATTATATATGTTCCATGAAGATATTTAGTCAATTTCCAACCGTAAACTTAATTTTGGATTAATAATATGCATTGGTAAGAACTTAATTTGAACATCTTTAAAGATGATTTTCTCAATATTTAGATTGTTTTTGCACCCTCAGATTCCAGATTTACAAATATTGTCCAATCATAACAAACCATACATCAATGGAAATATTATTTATTGAGCTTTCAAAAATGTACCCGTATGACTGGTTTGTGGTCCAGGGTCACATGTACTCTTCTCTGGGCTTGTCTAATAAAGCTCAAATCTATAAGCGGTTCGTTAGGTACATTAGGACAGAAGATCTTATCCATACCATGCTCCTTAGCTCATATCCCCCCCCCCTCAAAACTATATCCTCCCTCATATGAACATTCCCAATAGGGCTGTCAAAAAACAGATTCGAATTTCGAATATTCATCGAATTTAAAATAAAAATCCACATCTGAATGCTAAACGCTGCAGTGTAATTTCAGGTGTGCGTCACGCAGCTTGGCACACGAGATGCGATGACGAGGTGTCGTTGCACTTTAATGCTTTCTTTTAGTCTGAACCCACTCGATGCGGTGCTGCACATTCAAAATATTGCAGAAAAAGAGAACATCAATGTGGAGAAGATGTTGTTTACCTCAAAACTGAAACCAAGCCGTTCACACAGAACGCATATCTATCATCGTTGCACTCGCGTCTCACACAAGAG
>CM049878.1:29128194-29150694 GCA_027474115.1 Schizopygopsis malacanthus
GAGGAGCTGAACTTTCACATCGGGAAGTTTACATTCACATGTGCACGGAGTGTGTGTGTGAGAGAGAGAGTGTGTGTGAGAGAGTAACACACATCGAGCATCATCATGTCATCGAGCAAAGGGAAAGGCAAAGGGAGAAAGAGAGCGAGTGAAGGAGAAGGAGACAGAAGTGCTGAAGCGGACTACAGCGCAGGATTGAGCGTCACAGACTTCACAGACAGAGGTAACATGCATCATTCATTAGTGAGGAGAGATGAGTCAATCATGAGGAACTGAAGCTAGAATAGATCGGGGTAGTGCTGCACGATATATACTACAAGCTAATAAGATAATGATAATGATCAGTTTGTCAGTGAACATCGGCTCTGTGTAGTAAGTAAATGCTGCTCCATGTGAAATACCGCGATTACAGGACCGGTGTTGTGCCCATGTTCGACCCCCTGCCAAATTATTACCCCTCTCGTTGAAATCGCTATCTGACTTCCTAAACCTAACCCTCCTCCTAAAACCAACCCCCCCACCTAACCCTAAACCTACCCCCCCCCAACCCTAAACCTACACCCCCCCCCCCACACACACACACACACCTAACCCTAAGCCTACCCCCCCCACACACACACCTAACCCTATACATATATGTATATATATATATATATGTATGCATGCACATAAATACATATTTACACACATGCATACTCCCATTCAAAATTTAGGGATCAATACGATTTTGTATCGTGTTTAAAAGAAGTCTCTTCTGCTCATCAAGGCTGCATTTATTTGATCAAAAACACAGTAAAATTGTGTAATATTTTTTGAATTTAAAATAATACTTTTCTATGTGAATATGTGTTAAAGTGTAATTTGTTTATGTGATTAAATCTGTATTTTCAGCATCATTACTGCAGTCTTCAGTGTCACATGATCTTCAGAAATCATAATAATATGCTGATTTATTGTTCAAGAAACATTTATGATTATTATTAATGTTGGAAACTGTTGTACTGCACAATATTTTTGTGGAAACTGTGATGCATTTTACCTCCAAGGATTCACAGATGAATAGAAATGTATTTGAAATTGAAATCTTTTGTAACATTAGTTTGGAGTCAGTAATTAAATTTTTCTTGCTGTGAAAGAAATTAATATTTTAATTCAGCAGACTTGTGTTAAATTGATGTGACGGTAAAGATTTATATTGTTAGAAAAGAGTTTTATTTCAAATGAATGCTGTTCTTTTGAACTTTGTTCATCAAAGATTCCTGAAAAATAAATTGTATCAGTTTCCACAGAAGTTATGGAACATTGATAATAAATCAGCATATTATGATGATTTCTGAAGATCATGTGACACTGAAGACTGGAGGAATTATATCTATATTCCAAACCTCGTGCATTTAGTTTGGACCTAATGGCGCCTGATGTAGTACATTATTTAAATAGATTTTATTTCAAATCACATTTTGCATTTGAAGACTGCATCAGTTAGTGTGCGTGTGTATGTGTGTGTGTGTGTGTATGTGTGTGTGTGTGTGTTGTGTGTGTGTGTGTGCAGCTGAAGATAAAGCCCCTCAGCGCTGGCGTTCATATTTGGCTCAGATGAGTGTGAACACCATGAAGACTCTGAACATCTGCATCGGACGACCCGTCCTGATCTCCAGCAGCACAGGACAGCAACAGGTGTGTGTGTGTGTGTGTGTGTGTGTGTGTGTGTGTGTGTGTGTGTACTGACCCTCTGTGTGTGTGTATACTGACCCTCTCTGTGTGTGAGAGTGCGTGTGTGTGTGAGAGAGAGAGTGCGTGTGTGTGTGTGTGTGTGTATGTACTGATCCTGCCTGTGTGTGTGTGTGTGTGTGTGTGTGTGTGTGTGTACTGACCCTCTCTCTGTCTGTGTGTGTGTGCGCGCGCAGGTGTGTGTGGCGTGGCCGGCGGCTCAGTTTCCCGGCAGGCGTGTGGGTCTGCAGTGCAGTGTTCAGTCGGGTCTGAGAGTGAGGTCTGGGTCTCTGGTCACTCTGCAGCCGATCACCGGAGCTGTTCTTCAGGCCGAACAGGTGCAGCTGACACTCAGGTAAACCTCCTCAGAGATCATCACACACTCAGGTAAACCTCCTCAGAGATTATCACACACTCAGGTAAACCTCCTCAGAAATCATCACACACTCAGGTAAACCTCCTCAGAGATTATCACACACTCAGGGAAACCTCCTCAGAAATCATCACACACTCAGGTAAACCTCCTCAGAAATCTCACACCTCAGAAACCTCCTCAGAGATTATCACACACTCAGGTAAACCTCCTCAGAAATCTCACACCTCAGAAACCTCAGAATCATCACACACTCAGGTAAACCTCCTCAGATTATCACACAGACCTCCTCAGAGATATCACACACAGGTAAACCTCCTCAGAGACTCAGGGAAACCTCCTCAGAAATCATCACACACTCAGGTAAACCTCCTCAGAAATCATCACACACTCAGGTAAACCTCCTCAGAAATCATCACACACTCAGACCTCCTCAGAAATATCACACAGGTAAACTCAGGATCATCACACACTCTAAACCTCCTCAGAAATCATCACACACTCAGGGAAACCTCAGAGATCATCACACACTCAGGTAAACCTCCTCAGAGATTATCACACACTCAGGTAAACCTCCTCAGAGATCATCACACACTCGGGGAAACCTCCTCAGAGATCATCACACACTCAGGGAAACCTCCTCAGAGATTATCACACACTCAGGTAAACCTCCTCAGAAATCATCACACACTCAGGGAAACCTCCTCAGAAATCATCACACACTCGGGAAACCTCCTCAGAAATCATCACACACTCAGGTAAACCTCCTCAGAAATCATCACACACTCAGGTAAACCTCCTCAGAAATCATCACACACTCAGGTAAACCTCCTCAGAAATCATCACACACTCAGGTAAACCTCCTCAGAAATCATCACACACTCAGGGAAACCTCCTCAGAAATCATCACACACTCAGGGAAACCTCCTCAGAGATTATCACACACTCAGGTAAACCTCCTCAGAAATCATCACACACTCAGGTAAACCTCCTCAGAAATCATCACACACTCAGGGAAACCTCCTCAGAGATCATCACACACTCAGGGAAACCTCCTCAGAGATCATCACACACTCAGGGAAACCTCCTCAGAGATCATCACACACTCGGGGAAACCTCCTCAGAGATCATCACACACTCAGGGAAACCTCCTCAGAAATCATCACACACTCAGGGAAACCTCCTCAGAAATCATCACACACTCAGGTAAACCTCCTCAGAGATCATCACACACTCAGGGAAACCTCCTCAGAGATTATCACACACTCAGGGAAACCTCCTCAGAAATCATCACACACTCGGGAAACCTCCTCAGAGATCATCACACACTCAGGTAAACCTCCTCAGAAATCATCACACACTCGGGAAACCTCCTCAGAGATCATCACACACTCAGGTAAACCTCCTCAGAAATCATCACACACTCGGGAAACCTCCTCAGAGATCATCACACACTCAGGTAAACCTCCTCAGAAATCATCACACACTCGGGAAACCTCCTCAGAAATCATCACACACTCAGGGAAACCTCCTCAGAAATCATCACACACTCGGGGAAACCTCCTCAGAAATCATCACACACTCGGGAAACCTCCTCAGAGATCATCACACACTCAGGTAAACCTCCTCAGAAATCATCACACACTCAGGTAAACCTCCTCAGAAATCATCACACACTCAGGGAAACCTCCTCAGAAATCATCACACACTCAGGGAAACCTCCTCAGAAATCATCACACACTCAGGGAAACCTCCTCAGAAATCATCACACACTCAGGTAAACCTCCTCAGAGATTATCACACACTCAGGGAAACCTCCTCAGAGATTATCACACACTCAGGGAAACCTCCTCAGAGATCATCACACACTCAGGGAAACCTCCTCAGAGATCATCACACACTCAGGGAAACCTCCTCAGAAATCATCACACACTCAGGTAAACCTCCTCAGAGATCATCACACACTCAGGGAAACCTCCTCAGAAATCATCACACACTCAGGTAAACCTCCTCAGAGATTATCACACACTCAGGGAAACCTCCTCAGAGATTATCACACACTCGGGGAAACCTCCTCAGAGATCATCACACACTCAGGGAAACCTCCTCAGAGATTATCACACACTCAGGGAAACCTCCTCAGAGATCATCACACACTCAGGGAAACCTCCTCAGAAATCATCACACACTCAG
Organism: Schizopygopsis malacanthus; assembly: GCA_027474115.1. Taxonomy (NCBI): domain Eukaryota; kingdom Metazoa; phylum Chordata; class Actinopteri; order Cypriniformes; family Cyprinidae; genus Schizopygopsis; species Schizopygopsis malacanthus. The sequence goes on from CM049878.1 coordinate 29,132,471, forward strand.
GGAAACCTCCTCAGAAATCATCACACACTCAGGGAAACCTCCTCAGAGATCATCACACACTCAGGGAAACCTCTGCGGAGATGCGTCTCAGCGCTGCTGTAACTGTGAGCGAGTGTCGCCCTCTGCTGCTGCAGAGCAGAAACACACACTGCCAGGATTTGTTCTAAAGCTGTTCAGTGATTTGAGTAGTTAGAGAAAGATAGATAATGCCACAAGTGTACTGTCATCGGATACCACAGATAGGAAATTTGACTCGTCCCAAAACTCACGTGGACAGTAATACACTTCAAATGTGTCAAAGAGTGTTTGAAAGTTTAGAAGAAGAAATCAGCTATTTGTGTTTTTATTTTTGCACATTTTAAATGTATGTATTTATGTGTATTTTCCATTTTTATTTTTTTTGGCATAAATTTGCACTTATCCCCTCCTTTATTATTATTAATAAAGCTGTAAAGTGGTTCTAAATCAGTGATTCTCGTTTTTTTTCTCCAAGTCTTAAAGATTTCTGCTGTAATGACAAAGCTGCTCATTCTCAAACTGTATTTACAGAAACTAGAGGTGAATCCCATTTCTCTGTCTTACCGCTTCCCCTAACCCTTGTCCCTCGAAACTGAGTGGTAAGCGCTAGGGGTGAAAACATCCCCCTATGAAACAAGACACCACTTGGTTACTGTTACGGCTGATACGTCACCAGAGGAGACAAGTGTTGATCACAAACGTGCAGTCTGCAAGTGTGTGTGTCGATTGCGTGGGTTTTAGTGATGTTTTCTCTCGTCAGAGAAATACGGGACTGTTGTGCAAATCAGCAATGTAACGTTAGTGTGGAAAAATAGCGATTTTTAAAAACGTTTCAATTAAGAACACGGTTGCAAATATATATGTACAGGACTGTGTAGAGCACAAAACAAGAATGTCGTAATTTTAAATAAATTATTTAAGCAGAAAATACTTTCATTTATGGGACTCTCTGGATGATCTGGCCACAGTGTGTTCTGGGCACCCCTTGGTTTCAAGTAAGCTTGTGAAAATGCTTGGTTTTAAGGGGTATCTACCCCTTCCCCTTACCCCTACCCCTCGATCAAAACCAGAATCAGCCCTTACTCTCACGTGAACGTGCAAAACTAAGGGGAAGGGGTAAGACAGAGAATTGGGATTCTCCCTAGGAGTGGCAATAAATTCAAACAATTAAATAAAATACGTAATAATTAAATTACAAACATTTTTTATGTTCTTCAGAGTTTACATTTTTATTTCTAATGGATTTAATAGATTGTCTAATTTCAATTTTTTTATGTTTTTTAATAGCAATTTGTACTGAATTGTTTTTAGAGCTTTTCATAAAATAGAAACACAATCATATACACATTTCCATGACTTTTTACAATGTTATTAATTTCCATTATGTTGTAAGATGTTGTTAATTTCTATGACTTTAGTTAAAGTTAAAGCAATTTTGTGGTGTGCTTTTGTCATTTTTTTTATTTTTTTTATTTAACACGTCTGTTTTTATTCATTTTTATTTTAGATTTAGTTTAGTTATTTTAAAACATCATGCAAAACTTAATTAAAATGAGAAATGTTTCATAAAGCATTGTGACTACTATACATAATGTGTATTTATTTGTGTTTGTTTATTCATATGTTTACATTGTCTCAGGTTCCTATGTTTATGTTCAGTTATTTCACTTTAACGGCAATGAAAATAACCTATTAGTTGTCATTACATTGAAATTACTGACTCTACACACAGTAGTCTAATAAAAATGATAATTTTAGAATTTTTGATTTCAAATGGCTTTTTCATCTGAACTCCTCATATATTTAGAGTTGTATATATATATATATATATATATGCATATATCATGTAGCATTTTTTAATCTTGCAGGCCTGAAGATAAAGTGCTGCATACGGAGGAGTTCAGGAGCTATCTTCTGAGGATGCTGGGTAACAAGCGCTCTGATTCTCTGAACTGTGTTTGAAGGATGGCAGTATTTTGAGAAATGTGGTTCTCTCTTGCAGACGGCCGGGTTCTGCTGCCGGGGGGCTCTGTGTGCGTGTCGTATTTCGGCCGAAAGTGTGTTCTGGCTGTGGATTCGGTGATGGGCGTCGACGGAGAGACTCTGAGATGCTCGGACGGAGTCGCTGTCGATCTCTCCTCACAGCTGGAACAGCTGTCCATCCAGCAAAGCACACCTGAGCGATCACATGACCCCTCTCACCTGACCCCTGAGCGATCACATGACCCCTCTCCCCTGACCCCTGAGCGATCACATGACCCCTCTCACCTGACCCCTGAGCGATCACATGACCTCTCTCACCTGACCCCTGAGCGATCACATGACCTCTCTCCCATGACCCCGTGTGAGGTGTCGTTCACAGACGGTCCTCTGTCGGAGGGGTGCGGACGCTCGTCCACGGACACCTTCTACTCCGTCTGCAGCTCCTCCACACTGAGCCTGTGTGACCCCGGCGAGCGGGACCAGGCCGAGGAGGGGGACGAGGGGTCAAAGGTCACGTACAGTATGATCGGTGGCCTCAGCGGTCAACTACAGGTCATCAGGGAGACCATCGAGCTGCCACTCAAACACCCGGAGCTCTTCAGGAACTATGGTGAGTGAGGTCAGAGGTCAGATCTGAGCGGCCTGACCTCTGACCTTTGAACTTCACTTCTTACATTAGTCCTTTGCCTCAGTATAATCCATATATTTAATGGTAGAGATATGCAGTCAAGTTTATATAGCGCTTTTAACAATACAGATTGTGTCAAAGCAGGTTTACAATATCAAATAGGAAAATAGTGTCAATAATGCAAAAGGCCAATAGTAAACACTTGATTCTCAGTTAAAGGCAGTGATGTCATCATCCAGCTCAGTTCAGTTTAATTAGTATCTGTGCAATCAAGTCGGTGATATTGCTGGAAATGAAGTGTCCCCAACTAAGCAAGCCAGAGGAACCAAACCTCCATCGGTGACAGAACGGAGAAACAACCTTGGGAGAAACCAGGCTCAGTCGGGGGTGTAGAGGTCATCTCTAGGTGCTGATCCACCATCTGATCTGGATACGGACTGGATCTGGTGACTGCAGTGATCATCTGTTCTGAATACGGACTGGATCTGGTGACGGATCGGATCTGGTGACTGCAGTGATCATCTGATCTGGATACGGACTGGATCTGGTGACGGATCGGATCTGGTGACTGCAGTGATCATCTGATCTGGATACGGACTGGATCTGGTGACTGCAGTGATCATCTGTTCTGAATACGGACTGGATCTGGTGACGGATCGGATCTGGTGACTGCAGTGATCATCTGATCTGGATACGGACTGGATCTGGTGACGGATCGGATCTGTTGACTGCAGTGATCATCTGATCTGGATACGGACTGGATCTGTTGACTGCGGTGATCATCTGATCTGGATACGGACTGGATCTGGAGACTGCGGTGATCATCTGATCTGGATACGGACTGGATCTGTTGACTGCAGTGATCATCTGATCTGGATACGGACTGGATCTGTTGACTGCTGTGATCATCTGATCTGGATACGGACTGGATCTGGTGACGGATCGGATCTGTTGACTGCAGTGATCATCTGATCTGGATACGGACTGGATCTGGTCTGGATCATCTGACTGAGGTGATCTGGTGATCTGATCATCCTGGATACGGACTGGATCTGGTGACTGCAGTGATCATCTGATCTGGATATGGACTGGATCTGGTGACTGCAGTGATCATCTGATCTGGATACGGACTGGATCTGTTGACTGCAGTGATCATCTGTTCTGGATACGGACTGGATCTGGTGACTGCAGTGATCATCTGTTCTGGATACGGACTGGATCTGGTGACTGCAGTGATCATCTGATCTGGATACGGACCGGATCTGGTGACTGCAGTGATCATCTGATCTGGATACGGACTGGATCTGGTGACGGATCGGATCTGTTGACTGCAGTGATCATCTGATCTGGATACGGACTGGATCTGGTGACTGCAGTGATCATCTGATCTGGATACGGACTGGATCTGGTGACTGCAGTGATCATCTGATCTGGATATGGACTGGATCTGTTGACTGCAGATCATCTGATCATACGGACTGATCTGTTCTGGATATGGACTGGATCTGTTGACTGCAGTGATCATCTGATCTGGATACGGACTGGATCTGGTGACTGCAGTGATCATCTGATCTGGATACGGACCGGATCTGGTGACTGCAGTGATCATCTGATCTGGATACGGACCGGATCTGGTGACTGCAGTGATCATCTGATCTGGATACGGACTGGATCTGGTGACTGCGGTGATCATCTGATCTGGATACGGACCGGATCTGGTGACTGCAGTGATCATCTGATCTGGATACGGACCGGATCTGGTGACTGCAGTGATCATCTGATCTGGATACGGACTGGATCTGTTGACTGCAGTGTGATCATCTGATCTTGATACGGACTGGATCTGTTGACTGCAGTGATCATCTGATCTGGATAAGGACTGGATCTGTTGACTGCAGTGATCATCTGATCTGGATACGGACTGGATCTGGTGACTGCAGTAATCATCTGATCTGGATACGGACCGGATCGGGTGGCTACGGTGACCTCTGAATAAGAAAGCAAAAGACTAATATTAGCGTAGATGTCATTCTTCTTACGATGTAACAAGTACATCGTGTTTTATGGGAAGTGTTCCCGGTTCCGGTTGACCTAATTAATGCAGCCTAACAATCCTTTATCGGATTTTGAATATTAGTAGCGTATTAGTGTGTTAAGTGTATGCCAGGTTAAAGAGATGGGTCTTTAATCTAGATTTAAACTGACAGAGTGTGTCTGCCTCCCAAACAGTGTTAGGTAGATTGTTCCAGAGTTTGGGCGCTAAATAGAAAAAGGATCAGTTGATTTTGATATTCTAGGTATTATCAAATGGCCAGAGTTTTGAGATCGTAGAGGACGTGGAGGACTATAATGTGATAAGAACTCGCTCAAGGACTGAAGAGCTAAGCCATTCAGGGCTTTATAAGTAATTAACACGATTTTAAAATCTATACGATGTTTAATAGGGAGCCAGTGCAGTGTTGACAGAACCAGACTAATGTGGTCATACTTCCTGGTTCTAGTAAAGGCTCTCGCTGCTGCATTTTGGACCATCTGTAGTTTGTTTATTAAGCGTGCAGAACAACCACCCTATAAAGCATTACAATAATCTAACCTTGGGGTCATAAACGCATTAATTAATGTTTCTGCATTTGACATTGAGAGCATAGGTCTCAGTTTAGATATATTTTTAAGATGGAAAAAATTCTATAAACGTGGCTGTCAAAGGAGAGATTGCTATCAAATAGCACACCTAGGTTCCTGACTGATGATGAAGAATCGACAGAGCAGCCATCAAGTGTTAGACAGTGTTCTAGGTTATACATGTGGAGGATTTAAGTCCAAAAATGAACATCTGTTTTTTTTTTTCAGAATTTTGCTGTAAGAAATTACTCATCATCCACTTTGTCAACTGTGGATTACTTTAGTTTTTCAAATTGGTATTTCACCGGGCCACGAAGAAATATAGATCTGAGTATCATCAGCATAACAGTGTAAGCTAACCCCATGTATCCTGAGGATATTTCCCAAGGGTAACATGTAAAGCGTGAAAAGTAACGGTCCTAGTATTGAGCCTTGAGGTACTCCATACTGCACTTCCTGCAGTATACACCACTATTGCTGTTATCATTAAATAAATGTAAAGTTATTTAAAAAAAACAATGTTGTTAATTGAAATAAAGTAAAACAAAATATAAATATTAGATGGGAAAATGTAAATTAAACAAAGATTTAAAATGTTGCCTTGGCTAAAATACTAAAATAAGTTTAAGTTGTAATATTACAATTACTAACTGAAATATAAATAAAACTAAACTGTTAGCAATAATAAAATAACAAACACACATAATAAAATGATTAAAATAAAAATAATATTGAAAACATAAAAGTGAATTCAAAATAAATAAATAAAGTGACAAGCACAAAACACAACGGCTAAAAATAAACATAAATTAAAATGAAATCTGAAAATATAAAAGTGTATTTAAAATATTATGAAAAAGTTTACTGGAATATAAAAAGTACTAAAACTGCTTACTGAAATAATAAAATAAAAATGAATAAAAATGACTCATAACAAAATGACTGAATTTTTTTACTAAAACTAACATGAAAACAAAGTGACAAGCACACAAAAAAAGACTAAAACATAAACTTAAATCAAAATGAAAACTGTGATATACTGTTTCCCACAATGCAATGCACTTGATTTTTAATAACCATTATCCTGTGACAAAAAGTGATATCAGCTCTGAATATTTCCTCTTTTTGACTAATTTTTTAATCAGACTGGCATTTCCACAAATAGATTATTAGAAATGCAAAATAACTATATATATATATTTTGCTAGATTAATAAAATTAATAAAAATATGTGGTCATGTCATGCTTACGTTTGCAGTGAAGCGTTGGCTCTGATGTGGTCATGTGACGTGAGCGTGTGTCTGTCAAACAGGAATCCCGCCTCCTCGAGGGCTGCTGCTGTATGGGCCGCCCGGCTCAGGGAAGACCATGATTGGACGAGCCGTAGCCAATGAAGTGGGAGCTCACATGAGCGTCATCAACGGCCCCGAGATCATGAGCAAGTGTGTGAGACAAACTATTACAGCATCATTAAAACATGATCAACACAACTACAGCAGCACAACCAGAGGACAATCAAGAGTCGTATACATCTGTAATTTCATAATCAAAACCAAAACAATTTAACTAAACAGCACCACCATGAATAAAAGAACAATAAAAAAAAATATGCAAATTTCTCAAATTGAAATTAAACTGAGATTGATAATCAAAGCAACAACCACATAACAAAAAAACAATAAAAATAGTACATTTGAGAACAGTTTTATATTTTAATTAATCTAAAATTGATAGTCAAAACAACATAAACAAAAACAATAACAATTTCATAAAAAAAGTAAAAATAATTGACAATAAAATCTTAAATTGATAACCAAAACAATAACAGCATAATTAAGGCACAATTAAAAAAAATTATATTTCAGCTAAACTGATATTGATAATCAAAACAATAACAATATAAAGCACAATAAAATATATAGAAATATTCTAAAATTGAAATATATAAAATTAAATATTGGTCATTTTTATATATATTTCAGCTATATTAAACTTGATAATCCAAGTAAAACCCACATATATATATATATATGTATATATTTAAAATAAAAGTGTTAAATATACATATATAATTAGAAACCAGAAATGAATCACAGTATGTTTAATTTCTAATTGTATTTGATTAATATTGGTTGTCATAAGTGTGTGAATGTCTGAATCTCGACAGGTTTTATGGAGAAACTGAAGCCAGATTGAGGCAGATTTTCACAGAGGCCTCACAGAGGTAACAGCACTCACTAACAATACTCACTGTACTAGCGATGTCTCTGTGTGTGACGAGCGTTCATGAGTGAACCGTAATCACTGTGTGTGTGTGTGTGTGTGTGTGTGTGTGTGTGTATCTGTATCTGTGTGTGTGTGTGTGTGTGTGTGTGTATCTGTATCTGTGTGTGTGTGTGTGTGTGTGTGTGTGTGTGTGTGTGTGTATCTCTGTGTATATGTGTGTGTGTGTATCTCTGTGTGTGTGTGTGTGTGTGTGTGTATCTCTGTGTGTGTACTGTATGTGTGGATCTGTGTGTATGTATTTGTGTGTGTGTGTGTGTGTGTGACAGGCAGCCTGCCATCATCTTCATCGATGAGTTAGACGCTCTGTGTCCGAGGAGAGAAGGAGCTCAGAATGAGGTGGAGAAGCGTGTGGTGGCCACGCTGCTGACGCTCATGGACGGGATCGGATCTGTGAGTATGCAGTGTTTGAGTCAGTCTGCTGTGAGTCTAGTGAACGTTACTGAATCCTCCCGGTCTGAGGAGACTCTGGATCAGCGGCTCTCTAGCTTTTTGACCCAAAGGCCCCAACACAATTATTAGAAGGCCCCCATATTGCCTATAACATATTTCCTCTGATATATTTCTGCTCTAATCATGATAACATTGCTTTGCACATTTTTTTTTTTACAGAAATTGTTGAAATTCAATTCTATACAATTAACCAACTGCTTCATTATTGTTTAGTTTCAATCATTTTGTTGTGAGTTTGTAATTTTTTATTATATATTTATATATATTATTTGAAATGTTTGTATGTTTTTTTGTACATTTTTTATTTCGGTTTTTGTTATTTTTAATACTTAAACTAAAAAATTATATCTGAAATAAAATGAGTTAAATTTTTTAATGTTGAAATTTTATTTCAGTTAACGTTTATTTCAAGTAACAAAATGTTTTTTCATGGTTTTATAGTTAATGATAATAATCCAGGATTATATCTGCTGATTGTGTATTTGTAACATTTTAATTAAGTTCAATCTAAAGGGAAACATGGCGTAAGTTTTTTCATGTTATAAATAATAAATATGCAAAGATATTTGACTACCGAATGCCACAATTGACCAGTCATGTATGTATTTAAAATAAATATTTGTATGTGTTGTATATATTTGTATGTAAACACTTATATAATATAAATTATATACATAAATATTTTACATATTTTTCCTTAATATATGCATGTATGTATATATACATAATAAATATACACACATAGTATGTAAACATAAACTCTTATTTTGAATCGATTAATCGCGATTAATCGTTTTGCAGCCCTAATGTGAGTATTAAAGTGTTATCGAGGTAGTATAGTCTCCAGCCTGGTGCAGTGGTTTGATGTGTATGTGTGTGTGTGTGTGTGTGTGTGTGTGTGTGTGTGTGTGTGTGTGTGTGTTTTCTGAGCTCAGGAGGGTCACAGCGGTCAGCTGCTGGTTCTGGGAGCCACCAATCGTCCTCATGCTCTGGATCCGGCGCTGCGGCGGCCCGGACGCTTCGATAAGGAGCTGGAGATCGGCGTTCCCGGCGCAGACGGCCGGAGGGATATCCTGCAGAAGCAGCTGCGCTCCGTGCCGTGTGCCGTCAGCGCTGATGATCTGCGGGAGATCGCCGACGCCGCGCACGGATACGTGGGAGCCGACCTTGCCGCTGTCTGCAAGGAAGCTGGTGAGTGATGCTGCACTTTATTATTATGATTATTATGAGTACTAGTGCTGCCCTCGACTAAAGATTCTTCTGGTCGATTAGTCGTTGTTCATTTTAAGCATTAGTCGATTAATCGCACATTTATTCCTGTGGCTCAGTGGTAGAGCATTGCGTTTGCAGCGCAAAAGGTTGTGGGTTCAATTCCCAGGGAACACACATACTGATAAACAATGTATAGCCTGAATGCACTGTAAGTCGCTTTGAATAAAAGCATCTGCTAAATATGTAAATGTACATTTATTAAACCATTTAAGTCATAATAATGAGCCTTTAATTGTCTACATAGCCTAATAAGTGCTAAGCGCACATGAAGCGTGCCACAGCGCACCAGCAGAAATAATGATTATCAATGTGTCAGGGAAAAACAGTAAGGGGGCTGCATTAACATTTTAATAATCTATTAATAAACTAGTGTTTTCTGCTTAAGAGATGAAGTCGGCGACACTGACTCGTGCATGTTTCATACAGATTACATAATCTGAGAATATTTGTTTCTCATTTGTATTGGTTTTATTTAAAAGTAGACATTTCTCTCTCTATAGATATATTTTTCATATCTGTGAGGCAAGTATACACAGAGTATCAAGTTCACTTTCCGGTTTACTTTCATTATTTTACAAAAGCGCAATGTTTTGTTATTGTGAGCGCACACATAAACAGTCTTTACAGATCCGAAAGATGTATTAGTATATTATCTGTATGAGCAGAAATGAGGGAGTATTTAAAGAGCAAGTGAGCACAGTGGCTCATTTTACATTATAACATAATTTAAAATGTTATTTTAAATTCAAAACAAAATGTTAGTTTTAATGTAAAGTAAAATTATTGTTATTATTTTATAGCCGTATTGATATATGATGTCATTAATATGTTCAACTAGTTGCATTAATGCCGGTTACACCAGTAACAATAACAGTTTGTGTGAATGGGGCTTTAGATGTATTTATTTGATCAAAAATATAGTAAGAATTTTGAAATATTATTAGAATTGAAAATAGCAGTTTTCTATGTGAATATGTGTTAAACTGTAATTTATTTCTGTGATCAAATCTGTATTTTCAGCATCATTACTCCAGTCTTCAGTGTCACATGATCTTCAGAAATCATAATAATATGCTGCTCAAGAAACATTTCTGATTATTATCAATGTTGAAAACAGTCGTGCTGCACAATATTTTTGTGGAAACTGATACATTTTATTTTTCAGGGTTCATAGATAACTAGAAAATTCAAAAGAACAGTTATTTATTTGAAATATAACTTTTTTTTGTAACGTTATAAATGTATTTACTGGCACTTTTGATCAATTTAATGCCTCCTTAGTGAATAAAAAGCATTCATTTCTACTGATCCCTCACTTTTGAACTTTATCTCTTTAGTTCGTTCTTCTCCTCCTGGTTCATCCTTTCATTCACTGTCCGCTGCAGATGTTTGTGCTTCTCTTATTCTTGAGGTCGAATGTGTTTTTAAGGTCACAATGGCCTGTTTGCTTGCAGACAACAGCACTTCCCGTGGAGACACGCAAACACACGGACGAGACACACACACACACACACACACACACACACACACACACAGAGAGAGAGAGAGATGTAAAAATAGACTGACTCTGTGTACTCCATCAGTGAGTCTCTGAGGATTGGTTTTCTTTGGCAAGGTCAACACAGCTGTGTGTGTGTGCGTGTGTGTGTGTGTGTGTGTGTGTGTGTGTGTGTGTGTGTGTGTGCGTGTGTGTGTGTGATGTTTCTGTGTGCTCAGCATTCAGTCACTCGGAGCTCAAATCTCCCTCATTCACTGAAACTGATCTCCAGTCAGTGTCTGATCAATAATGCGCAGTTTCCTCTGAATGAGCTGCTGCAGAGAAACACACTGAAACGACCACCTGACCAAATCCACTGCATCAGCGCCAGGGGCTGGATTCACGAAAAACACTTTCTTACATTCAAACTTCACACCGGTAAATCTTAGTCATATATTTAACAATACATCAGCCCTATATTAAATAAAAAGTTCATCCCAAAAAAAATTGCTTTGTGTTCACCTTCAGGCCGTCTGAGATTGTTTCTTCATCAGGTTTGGAGAAATGTGTCACAGTAATGGATGCTCTGCAGTGAATGGGTGCCGTCAGAATGAGAGTCTGATAAAAACATCACAATAATCCACAGTCCATCAGTTAACATCTGGAGAAGACAAAAGATTAAACTAATCCAGCATTAAGATGTTTTTTTAACTAAATTACAACTCCATAACCCATAATAACTCTTCCTCAGTGATAAAGTGTTCTGGTCTGAATCAGGAGAGAAATCTGCACAGATCGAAACAGCTCTAAACAAATATGAAGCTGGACTTTGATGCGAGAGACCACAGGTGATGCACTTTTTCACTGAGGAAGCGTTATTATGGATTCATATTTTAGAAATTAAAAACGTCTGAATGGTAGATTAGTTTAATCTTTTGTCTTCTCCAGATGTTAACTGATGGACTGTGGATTATTGTGATGTTTTTATCAGACTCTCATTCTGACGGCACCCATTCACTTGCAGAGCATCCATTGCTGAGACATTTCTACAAACCTGATGAAGAAACAAACTCATCCTGATCTTGTTTTAAGTGACCTATGATTAACTGTCATATGATAAATAATTTTCTAGAAGATAAAAGTAACTTGCATTCGTAAAATGTATTTTGTTGTAATAGTGTTTTTTAAGAAAAGTTATTTAGAAACATCCCTCTCAAGTTTTTGAATTCTTCATAATTCTTGTCTTAAGGAAAAACTATGATAAGCATTTTTGGGAATACAAAATATTCAGTGATGTTATTTTACGAATAGCTGATAAGAATAACTATATTCATAAGAATGTTTCATGAATCCTGGACGTCTAGCGTATGTGATATGATTATTATATGATGGATCTGTCCTGAAAGTGTTTGTCTGGTGAAGAGAAGCGTTTAAATCACACTGAACGATCCTAAAGGAGAATAAACACCTGTGTGTGTGTGTGCATATATCAGTGCGTGTGTGTGTATATATCAGCGTGTGTGTGTGTGTGTGTGTGTGTGTGTGTGTCTCTGTGTGTGTGTGTGTGTGTGTGTGTGTGTGTGTGTGTGTGTGTGTGTGTGTGTGTGTGTGTGTGTGTGAAGAAACGGTCTCTGTGTGAAACGGTCTCAACGGTGTGTGTGTGTGTGTGTGTGTGTGTGTGTCTCTGTGTGTGTGTGTCTGTGTGAGTGTGTGTGTGTGTCTCTGTCTGTGTGTGTGTGTGTGTGTGTGTGTGTGTCTCTGTGTGTGTGTGTGTGTGTGTGTGTGTGTGAGTGTGTGTGTGTCTCTGTGTGTGTGTCTGTGTGAGTGTGTGTGTGTCTCTGTCTGTGAGTGTGTGTGTGGGTGTGTGTGTGTCTCTCTCTGTGTGTGTGTGTGTGTGTGTGTGTGTGTGTGTGTGTGTGTGTGTCTCTCTCTCTCTCTGTGTGTGTGTGTGTGTGTGTGTGTGCGTGTGTCTCTCTCTGTGTGTGTGTGTGTGTCTGTGTGAGTGTGTGTGTGTCTCTGTCTGTGAGTGTGTGTGTGGGTGTGTGTGTGTCTCTCTGTGTGTGTGTGTGTGTGTGTGTGTGTGTGTCTCTCTCTCTCTGTGTGTGTGTGTGTGTGTGTGTGTGCGTGTGTCTCTCTCTGTGTGTGTGTGTGTGTGTGTGTGTGTGTGTGTGTGTGTGTGTGTGTGAGACCGTTTCTTCCTTATAAAGTCTTTCTCCTGCTCACTCTTTCCAGAGTTTTTGGACACACACCCCACCCAGAGTTTTACGAGTGTCATGTTTATAAACCCGGAAGCGTCTGTGTCCTCGTCTCTCTCTGGAGTCTGTTCTTTCTGTTTTATTATATATAAGTGCTGGTATTTTTTATTCACTGCAGCTGTGTGTAAATACAGGAACGAGAAAGATCTGAAACATCCCTGATTTGCTTATTTTCTCCGCTGTTCATTTCCTTCTTTCTTTCTTCAGTCAAATGCAGAACGTCATCTTTTAATGATGCAGGAGCCGTTTCATTTTTTGTATGTTTTCATATACAAGATTATTTTTATTACCCCATTGGCAAATATTTTTACCTGTTTTAAATTTGGACAATATTTTCAGAAAGCAAGACATAATATCTTGTGTCACTGAGAAAATGCATCCTGATTCAAGTACTTGTAAATGTTTGTACTAGAAAACAAGACAAAAATACAACGGCATAAAATCTTAAAAAAAATCTTAAATTCTTTAAAAAAAAAAACATCTTAAAACCGTATTTAAATTCCTGATTAGTTGACTGCAAACGTCAGATATTAAATGGAACGATAGAATAAGGTTATTAAGCGGTTAATGGCACATTTTCGATTCTGTTGGGAACTATTACATTTGATTTTGTTTCTGTTTCCGGTCACAATTGAATTCCTTGAACCGGTTCTGAGCCCTGCTTTAAACCTCTCTGTGTGATGTAGTCAGTGATCTTCTGTTTTCTGACCCAGAAACAGTTCCAGTGACTCTGTTCCTCTCTGGCTGCTGTTTGTCGTCGTCTCCAGAGAGCAGCAGGTCAGGTTTGATTCACATCCGATCAGCGCGGCGGATGTTTACTCTGTCTCGGAGCGGAGGAAAGCCTGCGGGATGTTTACTCTCAAATAAATCAGCTCAAACTGAGATTAGACAGCGTCTCTGGCCGGCTTCAGCGGTGTCTTATTATCTGTTCTGTGTGTGTGTGTGTGTGTGTGTGTGTGTGTGTGTGTGTGTGTCTGTGTGTCTGTGTGTGTGTGTGTGTGTCTGTGTGTGTGTGTGTGTGTGTGTGTGTGTGTGTGTTCTGCAGTCACATCTGCTTACATCATCAATTCAACAGATATTGTTGTTAATGTTGTGCGTTTCTGCTTCTAGAGTCCACAGTTTCCAGCTAGATAAAACTAGAGAAGTGCACTACTAGTCAAAAGAAAGTGTGCAATAATTCAGATTTATTCATGTTTTTGTGATAAAAAATACAGTAGAGATTCTCAAATATTATTAGAAAGTAAAACAGCTGTTTTCTATGTGAATGTAATTTATTTCAGTGATCAAATCTGTATTTTCAGCATCATTACTGCAGTCTTCAGTGTCACATGATCTTCAGAAATCATAATAATATGCTGGATTTGCTGCTCAATAAACATTTCTGATTATTATTAATGTTGACTGTTGCGCTACACAATATGTTTTTGTGGAAACTGTGATATATTTTATATTTCAGGGTTCGCAGATGAATAGAAAGTTAAAAAGAACAGCATTTATTTGAAATATAAATATTTTGTAGCGTTATAAATGTCTTTACTGGCACTTTTGATCAATTTAAAGCTTCCTTGATTAATACAAGTATTATTTATTTTCTTACTAAAAACTTTTGAATATTAGTATATCACATTTTCCACAAAACATATTGTGCAGCACAACTGTTTTCAACATTGATAATAATCAGAAATGTTTCTTGAGCAGCATATTATTATGATTTCTGAAGATCATGTGACACTGAAGACTGCAGTAATGATGCTGAAAATACAGATTTGATCACAGAAATAAATTACACTTTAACACATATTCACATAGAAAACATCTGTTTTACATTCTAATAATATTTCATATTTTTTACTGTATTTTTGATCAAATAAATGCAGCATTGATGAGCAAAAGAGACTTCCTTCAAAACATAAAAAATCTCAATAATTCCAACTTTTTTACTGGTAAAATCTAAATGTTTCTGAATGTGCTCAGATTGATCTGGGATGGTCTTATTCATGTTTTTGCAGGTCTTCACGCACTGAGGAGGCTTTTAGGATCCAAACCTGCTCTGTCTGACGTCCAGGTGATGAACAGCAGTGTAAAGGTCACGACCTCTGACCTGAGGCTGGCCATGACAGAGGTCAAACCCAGTGCAATGAGAGAGGTGGCCATCGACGTGCCAAAGGTACAGTGTTTCATCTGAAGAGTGAAAACCTTCACATGCAGCGATTAACAGACTGATTATCAACATTCAGATGGACGGACCAATCACAGCTCAAGATTTGGATCCTGTCATACAGATGAATCAAACAGTATTACAGACGTGTGTGTGTTTAGGTCCGGTGGAGTGACATCGGGGGGATGGAGGAGGTGAAGCTGGCGCTGAAGCAGGCGGTCGAATGGCCCCTGCGGCACCCCGAGGCCTTCATCAGGCTGGGTATAACGCCCCCTAAAGGTGTCCTGCTGTACGGACCGCCGGGGTGCTCCAAAACCATGATCGCTAAAGCGCTAGCCAACGAGAGCCAGCTCAACTTCCTGTCCATTAAGGTGTGTGTGTGTGTGTGTGTGTGTGTGTGTGTGTGGTGTCTAACTTACAGAGTTTAGTTATGGAGTAAAAACAGACTGAATTAATAATATTAAAAATATACACTACCAGTCACTACTGCAGAGATGTAAACGCAGAGATGTAAATGCAGAGATGCGCGATTTAAACGCAGAGTTGTAAACGCAGAGATGTAAATGATATGTAAACGCAGAGTTGTAAACGCAGAGATGTAAATGATATGTAAACGCAGAGTTGTAAACGCAGAGATGTAAATGATATGTAAACGCAGAGTATAAATGTGGAATGTATATGATTGTAAACGCTATTTACGCAAGATGTAACTGTTTTCTATTTGAATATATTTTAAAGTGCAGAATGTAAATGATATTTAAACGCAGAGTTGTAAACGCAGAGATCAAAGCTGAATTAAACGCAGAGTTTAAAGCAGAGAGTCAATGATATGTAAATCCAGAGTTTAAACGCAGAGAGTAAATGAATGTAAACGCAGATTAAACGCAGAGATGTAAATATATTAAACGCAGAGTTTTAAAGCAGAGATGTTCTAGAAACGCAGTTGTTAAAGCAGAGATGTAAATGATATGTAAACGCAGAGTTGTAAACGCATAGATGTAAATGATATTATCAACGCAGATTTAAAACATAGAGTAAATGATATGTAAACATTTAAAGCAGAGATGTAAATTTTAAACGCAGGATTAAACGCAGATTTTAAACGCATAGAGAAAGTTCCAAAGATGTAAACAGCATAGATGTATATGATATGTAAACGCAGATATGTAAACGCAGAGATGTAAATGATATGTAAACGCAGAGTTGTAAACGCATAGATGTAAATGATATTAAATAGTTGTAAACGCGTAGAGTAAATGATTGTAAACGCGAGTTGTTAAACAGAGATTAGAATTGTAAACGCAATATGTAAATGTAGAATTAAACGCATAGATGTAAATGATATGTAAACGCAGAGATGTAAACGCATAGATGTATATGATATGTAAACGCAGATATGTAAACGCAGAGATGTAAAGAATTAAACGCAGAGTTGTGACAAACATAGATGTTAGAATGTAAACGCAGAGATGCGCGATTTAAACGCAGAGATGTAAACGCAGAGATGAGCGATATGAGCGCAGAGTTGCGAAACCAAATACGAATTGTGAGAGAGAAATTCGCAATTATCTATTTAGTTTTTTATTCAGCGATGGAAATGTGCTTCCGCAGGATGTCCTCCACTGAAAATTAATTGATAAAGTATTTATATTTTCCATTTCTGCAAATGATCTTGTAGAGATTGTGTTCGTTTGACGTCATTATAAGTATCTTGATATGAAAACGATAGAGGTCTCCTCATCAGCTGCAGCTGGAGATCTCTATGTGTGAACGTGTCTCATCTTGATCAGATCAGGCTTGTTTGGGAGTGAGTTCCCTCACAGGAGGATGTTTAGTCTGAGAGACGCTCACATTTCTGTAGCAGAGCCGATATCAATCTCTCAAAGCAAGTTACAGAAAACACCCTCCGAGAGAGAAAACCCAGAGCCTGTGTGTGTGTGTGTGTGTGTGTGTGTGTGTGTGTGTGTGTGTGTGTGTGTGTGTGTGTGTGTCAGGAGGTGTTGAAATGCATTGTAGGACGAGAGGAAGTGAGCTTGACTTCAGAGAGAGTATTTATCCGGCTCTGCTCTTCAGTCTCAGTTATTTGTCTCATTAATCTCTCTGATGTTTAACCAGCCGTTTATTCTCACATGCTCAGATCTGTCTCGCTCGCTTCTTATCTGCTGCTGTTTAGGCCAGAAACATACTTACTCTACTCAAGTATGCAAACACAGACGAATGCACATGCACTTTAGACGCTCAGTTTCATCTTTACAGCTCTGTAATGCATTGGTGATTGATTAAAGTATTGATGATGCTGATTGTGTCTCGACAGGGTCCAGAGTTACTGAGTAAATACGTGGGTGAATCAGAGCGAGCGCTTCGAGAGGTGAGACCTGATCAGAGTCACTATTACTGATCCTCGTGTTGTGCTAAATCTGTATGACTTTGTTTCATGAAACGCAAAACGAGAAAGTTTCTTTACAATGTTCCTTTACAATGAGGACGTTTTCCAGCTCCTATAGAAGTTAAGCTCATGTCAATTTCTGCAGAAAATAAACAATAAAACAAAATAAAAATTAAATGACTAAAATGTTAAACATGCAAAAACATACTTTTATCCTTATTTAGGAGGATTTAGAATCAGAAATTTGACATTTTTTATAATTGTATAAATCAAATTAACTCTTCTGTCAAAACTTTGTTTAATTTAAACCGTAAAGCTGTTTAAATCATAATGTTTTACAGTTGTTTTAAGGTGTATAAAGCAGGCTACGGCGAGACACTTAAACTTTAAAAAGTGTTTTAAAAGCAGAAATGCAAAGCTTAAAATTGTATAAAAGCACTCGCATTAAAACTTAACCTAAAACCTGTTTTATTTGAGCTGTAAAGCTGCTTAAATCATATTTTTTTTACAGTCGTTCTAGGGTGTAAAAATGGTGTAAAAGTTACTTTCACTTTTTTGGCAGATTTTAAAATAGAAAATTATAAGCAATGGAATTAATTATTTTGTTAAGATGTTTTATTTGAACTTTAAAGCTGCTTAAATCATGTTTACAGTCGTTCTAGGGTTTAAAACGCTGGTTTTACACAAAC